>JAAAKO020045613.1:0-11666 GCA_010015015.2 Bolitophila cinerea
AATAGTACTCTATGACAAAAATCTTTTTATGGAATTATAAAAAAAAAAAATGTTACAAAATTAAATCTACTTTCCTAGGGAACGTGAAGGAGTACAACTAAGTTTAATAGCTTGAAAAAGATATGAACTTTTTTATAATATGATGTACTTCAAAAATCTGTCCTGAACTACAACCTCCACCTAAAGTCATTAAAAAGGATTACCCTAAAACCACTTTTAAACACTTGGATTTTTTTTCAGGCAAAAAAAAAACGTTTCGGGATCGGGGAAACATGCCCTACATCCCCTAAAAAAAATGTTTTTCTGGGATGGGGCGCTAAAGTACACTTCAGCCAAATGGATATTATTTTCGTATTAAATATTTAGTATTTAATTGATTTTTATCTACTTCCACACTCTGAACAAAGCAATATTTAAATATGTATTTAGCTGTTCATCTCACACTTGTTATTTTCTTTAATCTTTAATAGCGAATATTTTTTTATCCAATTAATGAATTAAAACCATAAAGATATATGATAGAAAAATGACTTTATACTTGAATATGGTGATCCTTAAGGGCTTAGTCCAGAAATCTTAATACCTGGGATGTAAATACCTATTTTCAAAAACACTCACGCACACATTTACCTATAATCCGTATATGCGCACTGCTAAAGCTCGCTGCTCGCTTAACACATGCATATAATGTGTAGGTATAGTCTCTCGCTTAACTGTGTGTGGATGTGTACATTAAGACCACGCCTCCTCACACGTTCATAAATATATTGTAAATAAGGCGAACTGCGCACAAAAACAGATTATACTTGTGCGACTGTACAAACGTTCAGTCGGGTGTTGCGCTTTGAAACGAATTCGTCGAACAGATGGCGTGCCGAAATACAGGGGAACACAGTCGCAGACACGCCCCTTTTGCTAGTATATACTTTTGTATATATTATATACAGAGTTATATATGTGTTTATATATATATTATTAGCAGAGCGCGCGCCGCACATAAGACAGACGAGAGACGCGTAATGCGCCTGCGCCTGCGTCATTATAAATACTCTAGCACTAACCGCAATATGGCTTCTGGTGTTCCGTTTTAGTGGTGCTGTTATTGTTGTTGTTGTTGTTTCTAAAACTTGGCAGATTGCAGCCGGTTTTATGGACTGATGGTTTACTAGCGAATTATTAGCTGCGTGCACATCACCTTCGAATTAGTGTCAAATTTTAAACTGACGCTCACCCGCATCAGCGCACGTTCGTTTTATCGGTGTGGTCACAAATTAATCTCCAGAGAATTATCGTCAGGACGTGGCATGTGGCAGTGGGTCACCGTGAATTGATATAGTCAATGTTAAAAAGAGAATAACAGTTAGAAATAAATGAGAATTATTTTCTGCTTTTTTCATCTTGACGATATAATTCCTAACCGATTGTAAATTAACCTCATCATGTCTTGACCTTAATTCCAAGCCGATAGTGAATTAACGACACGAGAATCACGCATAGTGATTGCGCACACTGGACATTATTTATGTTGCATTAATCTGTTAAATAATGTGTTTATGCTAATGGTTATGGTAATTCAATTGAGAATAATATATAAGTCGATAGCGAATTATAATGTCACTAATACATTTTTGCTGAGAATAATTCACAAGCCGGTAGCGAATTAACGTCAAAAGTATCTACTGACGGTAATTCAGCTTATTTTAATGCTCAGGCCAGCTGAAAATTGAGAACAATCTTGTCAAATGATGATTTTTCACGTGACAATAATGCATTTCCGAGTGTGCATTCTTATCAATTGAATTCTTGTCAATTTCTTAAACATAAAATTCTTAAACATAAAATTTTTTAAACATAAAATATTTTCTGTTTTTTTCGAGATTGTTATTTCTAAATTTTAAGACATTTTCATTAAAATTGTACAATTTATTTTTTGTGTTTTTAAATTGTTGCTACATCTGTAAACTTTACGATAAACTAACATTTTTTTTTACTATCACTTTTAACGAGACCATTTATATGATAAAATTTAAATGTTATTTTTATCTGAGGCTATAGCGATTACGAAAAACTTTTGTTTGTAATTAAGTGAAAGTTATCAGTAAACTTTTACCATCATATTTTTTTAACAAAGTTTATTTTTTTACCGTTTGCAGTTATAAAGTTATAGTTTATAATTCTGTATATTTAAATATTGTGGAGAATTTAATTTTCGATTTAAAAACTATTAGATTTGATTTTTTTTTGAAATATTTTCTTTTTTTTACAAATCAGCTTGAGTCTATAATGTTTTGTCGTAATTAGAAAATTATCACGAAAATAAGAGAATTTTTTCTCGTATTTTCTTTAGTCTTGAATATTTTTCGAAATTATTTACAATTAAATTTAAAAAATATATAACAACAAAAAGCCTAATATTTCAGCTACTTTTGATCTATTTTCGAGCAATTGGCAATATTATAAACATTATTTGCCGTGTTTTGTTTGAATGGGCCGAATTCGATCAAATTTAATTCCAATTTTTTTTGAAAATTTTGAAAATTTACATTTAAACTGAATTCAGTGTTTTTTTTTACAGTTATATGCTAATAAAAGTTATATTTATGTTTATATTTAATTTTCCATAGATTATAACCAACAAATATGCAAGATAAAGTTCAAAAAATGTTTTTTTTGGCTGCGTTGTGTTATCCTTTAGGTGTTTTATTAGACAGAACAATTAATTCAATTCGAAATAAACAAACAAAATGCTCCAATTATAAGATACTAAATGGACGATATCTGGTATTTTATTGTGTGTATATTATAAAAAAAACAAGTATTTGTTTTTATTTGTATTTTCAAGAAATTTGAATAATATATTTAATATATATTTAAATTCTTTATTTTCCGATAATATATGTTTTCAAGTTTAAATTTAGTTTTTTTTTTATTCTTGAATTTATCTATATAACTGATTACAATGGTAACTGAGGCGTAATTGACTTGGCAATTACGTCGTTTACTAGGAATTGTGATTTTAACTCAAGAATAGTTTATTCAACTAATAGTTTATTTTAAAAATAGTTAATTCTACGAATAGCTTATTTGACGAATTTTTTATTCGATGAATATTTTATCTTGAGAATCGAATAGTTTATCTTGAAAATCGAATAGTTTATTTGACGAAGAGTTTATGTTTAAGTGAAAGTAAAAATACGCCAATATAAAAAAGGTAAGAATATAAAAACTTAATCAATTTTATCAATTTTAACAATTATACGAGCCAAACAGTTTTTTTTAACGAGTCTAGGGAATGCAATCACGGGAAATTAAACAGGAACATAAATTTGGTTCCTTGACTATAAGCCGGACGCAAATTCGGTTTCGGTTTTTTTTTAAAGAATTTCCGGGAAAACCGGGAACAACAAATTAAATGCCCGTCAATTCCCGGAATACTTGTTTTTATTAATTGGACACGTGTAACTATTGATAAGATTAAAAAATATGTGTTTTATTTCAGTCGTATATATTTTTTTTATTATTTATATATATGTATATATAATATTTTATTATTACAGTGAAATTTATATTTATATTAGTTTAATACGTGTGTTTTTTTAACCTGGAGTTAATTTTTAATTTATAATAAAAAAAATAACTCATGTCTTGATCTGAGTTAAAAAATAGACCTAATTTGGCATATTATCCTGGTTTACAGTTTAATTGGAATTTTGTTTGGCAAAGGACATATTATTAGCTTACAAAGAAATCACTACTTTAAAAAATATATATGATGTCATTATGTTTAAAAATACATAATTTATCATAAATATAAAATCTACATTTTTATTAGAGATGGATCGGCTCTTTATTTACGAATTTTAAGATTCTAATTAAATATAATATTTTACAAAAATTTATAAGGAGAAAAAATTAGGGTGTTATTTTGTTATCAAATATTTATTGAAAAATGTACTTAGTTTATGAGATTAGATTATGATTTATAAAGCAAAACCTTTTCATATTGTAGAAGATCAAAATACAAACCAAGAAACGGAATTGATTTAAATTAGGATTAAAAAAAAAACCGCGGAGTCACATAAATAAAATAAAAAATATATTGTCGTGTATCGACATAATCCTCAAAAATATATTTCAACTCTAAATTTATTTATTATTTTTAATTATTTAAATACGTTCAAAACAATAATCAAGAAATTTAAAAGATACCCATTTCCAGGGAATCTCTATATTCATTACCCGGTGCTGAGACCAAAATAAATATTTCGGTTCCGACTATTTTCGATTAGGAACCAAATTTCGGGATACCGGGAAAACATGTAACCGGGAATCACGGGAATTGCATTCTCTAAATGACTCGGTATATTTCCATTTAATTTCAACATGGACTATTTGAAGATATTTAAAATAAAAAAGGGTTTTGATAAAATAATTTTTTATTTTATTTTTATTTGTCCATGTGTCTAGGGACTCTTTCAGTGTTTTCTCAACTTATAATAGTGATCCAAGTCAGCGAAATTTGCTATCCATATTACACAGACAAACGTCTCTCACCACTAACCACGCTCTCGTGAGCGAACACTAAAAGTGGACCCTGGTCAGAGGTTATCATTTATGAAATATTTGGAATCTAGTTTTTAAAGGATTAATAAAATTTTAAAAAATCCAGTAGAATACGAAAATGTTTTATTTATGGAATTTTTGTGCGCGTTTTTTTGTGAGAAATAAATGATTTTTTTTTGAAGATCAACACGGATATTAATATTAGTTAAATAAAATAATTTTAAATAAATAATTTTTTTCATTGTTATTTCCTATTGTTTAAAAATTAAATTATTTTTTCAATTTTAAATATTATATAATAAAAATTGTAAATTTGTTTTGTTATTAATATTTATAATAATATATTCATTAAAAACTTTCAGAAAATTGCAATTTCTTAAATTATTTTAATGTAAATTGTAATATTTAAACTGTATTGTCATTTTTAAATATTAAAAAAAACATTTTGTTTTATGGAAATAATATGAAATTTAAAAAATAAAAAAAATAATATTCACTTAAATATTATTGCATTGAACTTTATTTTTTTAAATTATTTTAAAATAAAGTATTATTTTAATTGCTGCAATTTTCAAAACCAAGAGTTTTTAACCCTGACCGGACCGAACATATTTACAACTTAAATCCAGCCTTTCAGTTCTCATCAAATTACTTGTAATACAAGGATATCATTTTGCTTTGCGTTTTTGATTGATATTTGGCTGTGGATTATATAATCAGTTTCTAGAGATGTCCTAAAACATTAGGTAAATAGTTCTCTAAAGTAAAACAGATTAATCAACTTTAAAGTAGTACGTGTTTATTATTATCAAACGGCCTTTTACATACGTTAAATAAAAAAACTTAAAAAATCAAATATAATTAAAGTTTATTTTTATATATAACATTTTTTTTACTTATATCTAATAATTAAACCAAGAAAAAAAGGATTTGATTATATTATATTTATTTTGTGGCCATCCGACATCCAATAATAAACATTTTAATGGGTCAGTAAAGGACTTTGAATAAAAATGTATTATAAGAAATTATATAATTGGAAATATTTCGGTTAATAAATAATAATAATTTTAAGGAAGGAGAAGATGGGAACACACACCTATTAAATTTGGGTTTGATAGGTTTCAGTTTATAGTTTATATGTTATATTGTTTTTTAAAGAAAGATCACTGTAAATACTTCTACATTTTTTTATCCCAGTTTAAGCCACCGAATCTGTACTCTTTTCGAAAAATTAATTATAGCATATATATATATTTATATTTATATTTAAAACTCAACAAGTGGTGACAGACTGTAAGAATCAATTTATAAAAATACAGGATTGGGGCTGTTAGATTTATAGAATAACATTGAACCATTTTTTATTGTTTCTACATGTTTGCATTCAAGATTAATAAATAAACAATAAATAATAAAACATAACCTACTTTTTTCAGAAATAATAAGCAGAAACATTTTTTTTTTCTTTAAAGGTTGTGGTTTTTTTTTTAAATCATTATGATATGTCGTTGTAGTATAATTCTATAATACCATTTGAAGCAATGTCTATACTGTTTTCAAAAATCTGTTTATGGAAACAAAAAAAGGTTTTCGGTTATCGAAAATGGATCTGGTTAACATGTATTATGTATTTCATTCCAATCACTAATTTTAAACGAATTTGAAAATTTCACCTACATATTTTATCTACGTTGTTCTTTGACAAACTATATTTCGTATCCGGCAACGATTAGCTGCTCATTCCAGATTCAGGCCACGGTATCGTCTTGAAAATAGTACACAATTAGTAGTATATAATAAATACGACAATCTACGACATTTGAGGTAATTTGTCGCTAATTAGGCCGGTGGTTCGCATATAATTTTCCAATTCAAGAATGTTTAGCATAATTTTGTGCTAAACTGGAATTATATGCACGCCGAAACCGAGCGCAGAGTCGGAATTCGTAGCGTAACAACAAAATGGCTTTATCATGTACACATATTATGTATACATGGAATCGGCTGCGCAGCTCCTGCTCCGTGCCGGATTGCTCCCGTTTCCGGAATGCCACACGCAAGCATAACTTGCGCACCGCTTCGGCGGCCAGTCGCCAATAATATGGTGCTCAAGTAATACACACAAATAAATTTGTTCTACAGACATATATACACATGTATTTGTATATATTTATATTTATACAGTAAAAAGGCATAGTATAACAAGAGTGTACATAATGAATAACTTAGGCCCACGAAACCCATTGTAATTTATACATAAACTTTTACACACACACAGCCACATATACATACGATTCTTTAAGCGCGTTGTCGGGAAGTCGCGTTTTGCATTGTTTGATTCCAAAAATCGAGATTTTAATAAGCGATTGCATAAGGTTACATGAGAATTCAGAAAGACAGAGAAAACCGAACAAAAAACAACAACAAAAAAAGGATATAACATTTTATCGTGTTTAAGAACAAGGTAACTATAATAATATATGCTGAGGTTGATGTACGGGCACATATAGTCCTACGGTGGTGACTTTTCCATCGTCTGTTTATTATCAGTAATTGAATTAAATGCTTTGCCAATTATAACGTTAAGAAAAAAATAATGATGTAGGAAAATTTGTATTATTAAACCAGTTTATGTAAATCTTAAAATTCAATTGATTTAAAATACTTCTTCTGTCTTTTATTTATAAAAATAAAACTACTTAAAGTTAAACACAATGTAATACTAACCAAACAATTAAAAAAACAATGTTTATGTCATCTCGTTTCCAAATGGCCTAGATGTATGCAAATAAAAAAAGTTTTACAAATTAAGCATACCAAAACATATCAAAGCGATCTCGTAAAGATTAAATCCCGTTCAGACTCAGAAATATAAGACAACAAATTTAAAATTATGGCACGCATTTTGCTTAATAAACAATTTTTAAAATGAAAAAATGTACTTTAAATAATTCATGGAAATGTAATTCGTTCAATATACAAATTCTAAGTGTTAAAATTAGATTTATTAAAGCCTTATAGTTTGGCAAACCATGTTCATTGATTTAAATTATATTCTAATGTAATAAAAAATATTAATAATTTTTAACCAATCTTTTATTCTTTTTGATTAAAAAAACTTTTTTAAATAAAAAATACATGATACTACATTTTAATTTTCTTGAAGAAAAACTTATACAAACAAAAAGAAAATTGCAGTTTGTGTAATTGCATTTTTACAGTTGGCAACTGCTTTGGCCAAAGTCAACAAGGGCCGAATTTACAATCTTTGCCTCATTATGCGCCATACCAGTTCTGCGAACCATCCTTTACAAACAATTGCAATTTACATATGTAATAATAATAATTTCCAGTTCTTTCAGATAAGCTTTTACATCATTACTGGATTTGGCGAGTGCCAAGTGATGAGGACAATGGAATAGTCTGGAGTGCGTATAGAACAAAAAGCTGCAAAAGAATAAAATAAAGATTTTTATCATCTAATAGTATATTTTATACTTGAAGTTTTTGAAAACATTATTATCGACATGCTGATTTTGAGTACGTGCTATATTACATAAATGTCAACAAACAGAGTTCGCATAAATATCAATTATCACATATCGAAATTCTCAAAAACATGATTTCCACATACCATGGACCGACTATAACTTCCACATAAAATTATTCTCAGATAAAATGAAATTTTTAATCAAATAAGAAACAAAATTAAAATATTTAAAAATATGAATCCAAAAATATCGAAAAAGAAAGAAACACAGAAATAATTCTAATAAAATAAGAAATGATAAGAGAATAAATTTGGTTATGTGGGAAAGGGAATCCTTTTATATAGGAATCATGTTATGCGGGAATTATAATTTGCAAAATCATTTTTATGGGAATTTAGTTTACTGGACTACAGTCCTGATATTAATTAATAAATAGTAGTAAAAAAACTTTAAATTTACAAAACAAAATTGGAATGTACTCTATAATATGCCGCCACTCTAAACTTGCCGCCCTGGGCCATGGCGATGTTTTCGTGTATTTTATGATCTGAAACTCGGTACACATTTATCAAGCCTTATATAATGTGTTACATTTATATACTTTGTTAGTATATTTCTATATTAAAATCATAGTAGCATTTAAATATGGGAATATCTAGAAAATATATTTTAATGAAGCTATTAAATTCAATTAGATAAGTCATATTATAATAAAATGAAATAAAAATGAATTATTGTAAAAAGAAATATACATTTTAATATATTTTACTTATAAATGAATAAGTTTATCAAAAGTATATTCTAAAACTTAGAGATTTTATAGAAAACTGAGATTATTTTAAAAAAACAAAAATATTTTTAAGATAAGTGAGAGATTTACTTGAAAACTGACCTATTTTTTAAAAAACCTGACGGATTTACTAGAAAACTGTGAGGTTTTCTAAAAAGCTGAAAGATTTTCAAGAAAACTGAAAAATTTCTGGAAAACTTAAGCTAGGATCACACTGACACTGACCATCGACGGAGTTCAAAAAACTTTCTGATTTGTCTATATCACGGTTTCTTGGTCAAGGGTGATCATACTAGCAGATAAATGTTGACGGAGTTTTTCCTTGACGGACAAATTGAAACGGATTTTTGAACTCCGTCGAAGGAGAAATGAGAGTTTTTTTGTTTCTCCGTCAGGTGATCACACTGGCTGACGGGCAAATATGACGGGCAAAATCCGTACGGAGACAATAACTGTGTGGTCGTGCTGCCAAATGTCGAATTTGAAATTTTTCTATGCTCTACAGCTGCCCCAAACGACTTTTAAGGATTTCCAAATTATTTTTACATGAAAGATATCGTAAAATAAATAGAAATGCCTACCTCACATTTATTTTTCAGTTTTAAAATTATTTTACAGGGTAGCCACAAGTTTTTTACCTAAGCTCCAAAATTATCCCCAAATGGTTTCGTACGACTTCAAAATTATTTTTTCTGGAGACCTATCTTAAAATAAATAGAATTGCCCACTTATCATTTATTTTTTGTTTGGTTAGAAAATTATTTTACAGTATGGAATAACTTTTTTTTTGCCTAGGCTCCAAAATTATCCCCAAATGCTTTATCAGGACTTTGAAATTATTTTTACTGAATAGCTACAAAAATATAATTAGAAATGCCCGAATCACTTTTTTATTGGGTCCAAAAGTTAGTTAGGGTGGTATTTTTCTAATATATGCTTATCTTTTAAAATATGTAAATATGTGTACTGCATAGCCACCAATAAATAATTAGAAATACCTCCTCATTTTTTGTTTAGTCAAAAAGAAATTGTACAGGCTGTTTTTTACTTTTCATATGTTTTTAATGAAAGACCATTGAAAATTTATTAGAAAGCTCGGTATCCGGCTGTTTCGGCACCCACACGGAAATGCTACGCGCCGAAATGTGCGCGCCAAAATGTGCGCGTCGAAATGTGGGCGCCGAAGTGTTGGCGCCAAAATGTGCGCGCCGAAGTGTGCGCGCCAAAGTAAGGGCGCCGAAGTGTGGGCGCCGAAACAGCCGCAAACCGAAATGCTCACCTCAACTTTTTTTTGTTTGGTCAAAAGTGTTTTTACGTGAACGTTTTTTAAATGCTCCACAGCTAACCACATACAGCTTCGTAGGACTTCTAAATTATTTTTAATTAATTATTAATTATTTAAATTTTTAGTAATGTCCACCTCAATTTTATTGGTTTTGTCAAAAATGTATTTTTCAAAATGAATTTCAAAAATACCACGGAGAAATGTCTGAACGGTTTTTTCTTCGTCGGTGTTTCTCCGTATGCCGATCACACTACAGACGGACAAAACCCGTTCGATTTGACGGAGAAACCGTCTGTTTATCCGTCAGTCTGATCGTACCTCTTTATTGGACACATTTTTGATTTTTTATATAAAAAGTTTTAAAATGATTCAAATTTCAAAATTTGAGCTTTATCACTTATAAATATAAGATACTACAATATTGTACATAGAAAGCTTACCTATAATTATAAACAAAAACATTCACAATGGTGGATTACAAAATCAGCTTTATTTATTTACTACAAGCTCAACACGGCATCTAGCGGACAATAGCGGTACCAACTAAAGTTGTCATAAAACATATCAGATAGCAGCACCTACATTATATACTTGCATTACGTAACATTAACATAATACACACTCACACACATACACAATTAATCCAAACAAAGAGGCAAGAGAGAGAAAATAAAACACATCTCAAGCTAGCACACTCCAAAAGGCAATCAAAACAAACAGACCAAATCTACGCACAATTTAAAGTAAAGCCACAAATTGAAACGCGAAAGTTTTTTATCAACTATTTTATCAAAATTCACAATTAAAAACCGAAAAAGACATTAAAAAAAACATTAAACTCAACATTATTTTGTGTACGGAAATCATAATTTTTAATGTAAACAAAACGAAAATATAAAATAGTATATATAATATATATTACCACGTGAAAAAGTATACAGTGCACAACATCAACAACAACAACACACAGTGTTTTATTTATAATCTCTCTCAGATTTTGCGCAAAGGTAAGTCAACAAAAGATATTCAATTGACACACTTATTTTGAGAGTTCTGTGACCGTGCGTGTGCGTGCATGCTCGATGCTTCAACGTGCTCGGTGCTAGCGCTCTTTCATTTTTCACTGGTAAACATGTTGTTTACACAAATTTTAGCGTGTATTTTGTTAAATGTTTGTGTATAGCTCCCGGTATTTGTTTCTAACATATTGATGTATGTGTGAGTGTGTAGATCTGCGTTTGTTATTATCTACTCGGTCGCGCGCGCGTCATGATTACAAAACAGCTTGATTTGTTGCGCATATTTGGTTATTATTTAACGTGATAGACCGTAATTTGTGACGTGTATATCGGAAAAACTCTATTTTCCCTTTGTCAAACAACTTTTATATATAAGAGAGCCTCACAAATGGATTTATGTATATAAGCACTGTACTGTGAGCGAGCACAGATCGATAGCGAGAACGGTGCAGAATTCATATGTATTAAGGGAGTGTAACGACCTTTTGTCCTCTATATCGCATGAATTTTATATA
>JAAAKO020045624.1:0-11665 GCA_010015015.2 Bolitophila cinerea
ATGGAAATTTAAAGATATTACATATATAAGTATATAAACATATATATATATATATATATTTATTATTTTACTGTAATTTTTACTACATGACTCGAAATTGAATACCATGTTTAATAATTTGTATTTAAATTGTAATACAAAACCAGGGTTATGTATCGGCTCTAATGAATTGTTATTTTGATGTTTTCCCTCACTTCGCTTAATTCTTTCTCAATCTCAATTTTTATTTATTTTGTACTTTTTTTATTAGTTGTTTCGGATTACCAAAAAAATGTCCAAACTCTGCGGGATCTGAAAAAGAGCAACTTTAGCCTAATTTCCGATCATCGTGGTTCGTTAGTCAGCTGATGTTCCCAACTTCATTTTTGATACGGTCAGTTTCAAATCAGCTGTAAATGGTGTGGGTGTATTTAGTACAACAATGTTTTGCAGGTGGCGCTTAGATCTTTATATGTAGGCTCACAATGACTTATGCAAACAAATTATTAAATGTATATGATAGGTGTATACTGTGGAGTCCACTAGGATCGCTGGATGTATGCTATGTGTTGGTTTCATGTGTACAAATCTCTACAACATACAACAAGAATTACAGGCATTAATTACTTGGTTATGTGGATTAGTTAATCTAATGAAATATATTTATTTGAACAATGGTGTCTATTATCGAATTCCTTTTAATTAATTTAGTTTTTTTATAATCATAATAATTATATTTTGTTAAAAAAGGCTAAAAACATTATTCAAATGTCAACAAGATCAGCCACCATTCTTCTGCTGATTAAATTGCGTTATTTAATTATAACCATACGAAATGCTACAGAATGTCATTGAATACGAATTGACAACCAAAGTCTGTATGTTTGCAAAATTAGTTGCATGAGATCACGGTGCCTAAAATTATTTCTATCGTATATTAGACATATATATGTACGTATACGTGTGTGTGTATATGTTGTGTTCGTGTCGAACACCAAAAACAAGAACATGCTAACCAAGCAAATAGTCTAACCGCAGAAAAAATATTTATTACATTTTCTTGTATTATTTTAGCTATACAACCTGCGATAATACACGTATAGTGTCTAGTATACGTGTATACATATCTAACACATACACACACATTTGCCCGTTATGCAGCGTTGTTCATGGACACACATTTCGAATATTTAGTATTATGCACACATATATAATAAATTCAAATATAATACTTGCATATATACTGACATATTAGCCAGAACCGACTGGTAAATTCACGCGGATGCACGATAAATCGAACAAGTGAAATATACCAAAAATATGAAAAAGAATATAATGTAAAAAAATCTCACACAAGGCTAAACTACTCTGAAACTATTTTTTCCTTGTAATTTTGGTTATTTACCTTTCCTATTAGTAATGCCGTAATTTAATCAAAATATAAATAATGGTAGATATTGATTAAAGACAATCAATTTAGTTTACACCATAAAATTAAATATTGTCCAAATAATTAAAATTCTAAAACAAAAAAATGTTCACCTAACAAATGAAAATTGTACTCCTAATTATATAAAATGAGTACTTTCTTTTAGAGCTATTTATTTTATACTTTTTTTATATACTTTAATTAAATTGCTTCCGCATGAAACCAAAATTTAAACCCAAGTAACAATTATTGGTTGCATTCTGGTTGTGCAATGAGGGAGCAACGTACGTTGTACAACACCGATACGGATTTGCATTGGGCTTTATACAGCAGGGTTTTTGCAACGATCAGATCAAAACTCTTATTAGGTTACGTTGCTATTCTCAGGGCATTTGAGGATGCAGCAACGTGTTAAATAAACGTAACGCTTAATAACGATTTTTTTACACACCCCCCTCAACCCTTCGTAACACAACCTATAAAAATATGTTACAATATGTATATACAAAAAAAAAACTTGAGATTTTATACGTATGAATAATAATTTTATTTTGTAATTTATTGTGTTTTAAAATTGAACCATTTTAGAGTAGCAATAAAATCCTAATATTTTCCACTGTGTGGCGGCGTGTTAGTATCTGTGGATTTGTACGCCAAAGTCGAACACACTCACACACGTGTTTGTAAAGTGCGCGTATATAACGCACACCGTAATATTGCTCTCAAAAAGAAGTATATAATACGATTCACACTCACACAAACATAAACGCTGACTCTCCCATATAATAATCCAAGTCATGCTGCCTGCGAAGACCTGCGATATCCGAGTCCCGAGTTCTCAAATCGCGACGCATGCGCAATATCAGACGAGATTTTGCAATACACTTTAGACTTTACACTGCTTCTGACTTCTCTGTCTTCTGTTGCGTTGCGAGGCAATTTATTTTATACCTCTTTACATCTGACAAACATACAATTTCGCACACACACACATATACACTGTAAATTTACTAGTAGTACCTGAAAAACGCGTGTAATTTTATTGTAACAATTGCTCTGTTACAAGAGCGACGCATGTAAGCAAGTGCACGCATAAGTAAACATCTTAAAATATATATTGTATATGCCTCAAGTTAATCCATATTTTTATTTTACTAAGCAATTACGTAATAGTTTTATTTGAGTAAAAATGCATATACGCACACATTTGCACGCATTCATGCCGGCCTCTCCAAAATAATAACATAATAACTCTTCTAAAAAAACACAATATTTTTTCTTACGCAGCGCAGCGTGTGCTCTTTGTTAGCGAGATTGCAACATCACCAAACTGCGCTGACGACGACTTGGATTTCTCTCTATCTACTTGGCTTGGATATAATATTTGTTCAGCATTTTCAAATCGCCGCACAGTGGTCGTAACTGCAGTCTAACCGATCAAAATTATTTGAATTTTGATTTTTCTTTTCTTAGTTGTAAATAAATATATTATTATTATATACTTTTGATTTATAAACTATGAAGTCCGATAAAGTATCTTAATAATAATTTAAAAATGTAAAACATATTTGTCTGTGTACATTTAAAACATTCCATAGAGTGTACTAAATTATAGCTTCCTTCCAAATGTATTTTTAAGATTTTGAATAAATATTTTCAGGTTAGAGTTTATATAGTTTATATAGTTTTAAAATATTTGCTTATTTCATCGTAAAAAAGTTAACTAATCATTTTTTAGATAATTGTATCATCTATGTGGTATGAGATGCATTCATCAAAAAAAAATGTTTTTTAAGGTTTTATATATGACAACCTTTCCTGCCTTACAATCAACCCCCGACCCTAACTAAAAAATATGATAAATTAGCTTTAGCAAGAACTTCTACTCCTTTCCATCCTTCTGTAACAAATACATATTTTAGTTTTGCTGGTCTATTTTCTTCGTAATTACTATTTTTTGTAGTATTATTTTTGTTTTTAAGCAAAGCAAATATAAGTGAGTGTAAGTTTAGTAATTTAAGTTAATTTAAAGTGTGGTTTTTCTTTTCAGTAAACCCTCTTTGAAATGTTCCCCTCCTTAAACACACTTTTCCCAAAAATCATTAAAAAAGTTTGGTAAATCGAAGACTTCTTTCCTCCAGGGGATTTTGTTTTCTATTTTTGTTATATAAAATTCATTATAAGACATCAGTGTACCAATTTTTAGTCAAATTGTGGGGAGACCATTCATTAAAAAATATATATAATAAATTTCGACCAGTGTGCGCCGTCGTCGATGCACTTTCCAACAAATGCAGCAAAAAAGCAAGAGCACACACATGCACACACGTGTGTGAGCGCGATATCTGATATTATTTTATTACGGACACTCGCTGAGCGCAATGCTTGCTATCCTATAAGGTTTCTCTTTGTTCTTGCCATTTAAAAATTAAAATGACGGGCATCGGGCAGTAGAATTTATCAAGCATGCGTCTGCGTATGGTATGATTCTCTGCTTGCGTATAATTTACAGTGTACTCGACCGATACCAATGTGCGTGAGTATTAGTGTTAGTGTATGGGTGCATTCTGTATTTTTAGTTATTAATTTTGACAAAAAAAATTTACATATATGATATATGAGAAAGAAACAATTTATTATATTAAGTTTCTATTACAAAATCGCATGAAATTTTGTAATGGGAGAGAAGAGAGAGAAACCTTCAGGACGTTTACATATTACATATGCTCTGTCAACTGTCATGCGGTCATTCCATATTGTGCGATGTACGCGTAGCCGCCGGCGCCGTGTTGCGCGTGTTCTCTCAAAGCGCATAAGGGGACGCGCGACGCGCAGTCGTGGTCATGCGCGCAACGTCGCAACGCACACCACCGCATACATATAGCGCAGCGCTTCGTCGAATTTGAATGACAAGGTCACCGAATGTAACCGACCGCCATGCTCGCGCGTAGTCGTAACACGTTTTCCCGGGTTCGCGATTCTCTTAATACATCGCGTATCGCTGCGTAGCCGTTGCTCACACACCCATATGCATGCACAAACGCGCGAGAGCCCGCGTGAGTAAGCAGTAAGCACATCATAATGTTTGCATGTGTGTGTTTGTATGGATATTTGTAAGTGAATACTGAATAGTGAATACATGCATGCATTATTTTTCTTTATGTAAACACTAGTAACCGAACCGCTCCCTCTCTTTCTCTCTTTTTGGTATTTCTATTTTTCTCTCGTTAAAATACTCGTTACTCGTCGTTCTTGCAACGCATAAATAACGAATGCGCCTGTATTTTGCCTCTCGCTGGGTTTTGCTGAGCGAATGTGTGTTTGTTTGTGTGCGTGTGCGTGACCCTTCAGCTTTCAGCATTTTATTTGTAAAGCGGTCGTACGCTGGCGCGCCCGCGGTGTGCTTGTATAGGAGTGTTTTGTGTTTTCGTGTGTAAATGTGTGTGAGTATATAACTGCAAAATGCAGCCACGCCACGCCGCGAAGAGAGCCGCCAACATAGAGTGCAGATGTGTGTATGCGCGCGCCGCATCCACGCTGAGCGCTGACACATCAAGCACAGCACACACACAACGCCACCGTCGGTCGTCCGCAGAACACGAAACTCGCGCGTTGCTTACATACACGCACCACAGTGCTTGCTCGTGCGCCGCAATTGTACCATAGTTTTTTTTCTTTTCTTTCTTGCGTTGTGTTCCAACGTACGTTCCGTTTTTTTTTCATTATCACATGATGTCAACGGCGTCAGCTTGCATTAAAACCGAGCTTAATCAACATGTAAGTGCAGTACATATACATATCGGTTGGAATGTTTTTTACAGTGTTTTTAATTGTGATTTGTGATAATTATAATATTGAGGTGAATTACGCGTGACATATTTATATTTACGTGTGGGCTACGCAGTGAAAATCAGGACCTACATACATATATAACCGCTATAAATACGTAAAATGTGTCTGTGAATGTGTGTGTGTGTTGTTTGGCTGTGTGTATAAGATATAGCATGCGAGTTACTTGCGTATGTGTGGACGTGTACATGTTTGTATGGATGTGTTTTCGTGACTGTGTTTTGTGTGTATGTGTGTTTGAATATGCGCGTTCGATGTGCGCATTGTGCAACTGAAAATAACTCGACCGTACAAAGCGACAACATTTTATCGAGACTCGACAATGCAATTACGAATCTGCGCCTCAAATCCGGTGTGCTTTTGCTCGTGATCGGCGCGGTGAAGTCTGATGCCCTGTAATATATATATATATATATATATATATAAGCGGTTATGATACATTCCAGAGACTATTTTAGTCTTTATAGCGAACTACAGACTACAACGGTAATTTTAAACCTGCGTTACAGGTTTCTACCTGGGTAGTAGTCATTTGTGGTCAAAATGTGGTTAAACAAATGCCACAAAAAACTTTTTTTTTTCAACTTCGGTTAAAATGTGAGGATGGCCCTGAACTTTTTTTAGAATAACTTTATAACCGATGTGATAATTTTTTTAAACCATAATTTTGAAAACACAATTTTGTAAAACAGAGTTTTATTAAAACAGAATTTAAATCCCTAAAAAATAAATCCCACGCGTGCAAAGCACATTGGATTCGGATCCCATCTTCAATGACATTTATTACCGGAAAAGACAGGACGAGTTTTCGAAAGATTATGTTAGGAATCTCACGATACGTCGACGCTAGTGCTAGCAGTCGAAATTGCTGCGAAGTATGAGGGAAAGGCCAATATAGGTAATTCATCCCTCAACAGAATCGACGGCAGCAACAGTAAATATATGCACAAGCGCGACGGCAGGAAAACTAGTTCAAATTCATCAAAAAGTAGTCAAAATCGTACTACAGTAGTGAATCAGTCAGCTTCAAGGGAATTACGCGAAAAGTGCCAACATTGCGGCTATAAAAAAACACTCTTCGGATAAATGCAAGTTTCGAAGTGCTACGTGTATTGCTTGCGGAAAGAAGGGACACATAGCTCCAGTATGTAAGCAAAAGAGGGTCCACAACGTAGAGGAAAAGAGAAGCCATGATCACCAACCCAGTACCTACGTAGATCAGTTTTCTATGTATGCGGTAAATAATCGCGGCGTTGACAAATGCGTTCGTCTGGACAATCAACACAAGGGCGATGGCGTTATGTATGCAGAGATCAAAATCGACGGTACGCATGGCAAATATATGATGGACAGTGGCGCACATTTTTCGGTAATCCCAAAACAAGAGTATGTAAGTAATTTTAAGCATCTAAAATTGTATCCAAGTAATGTTAAGCTTTCATCATATACTGGTAACAATATTATTGTTGTTGGCCAATTTCTGACAAGACTCGAATTTCAAGGTACTTCAGTTAATGATTTCAAATTTTTGGTCGTAAATGATTGTAGTCCTCCAATTTTGGGTAGAGAAAAAGTTTTGAATTGGGTTTGCTAAAGTAAACAGAATTATTTGACAACTCTTTGGGCAAATTTGTTCATCGGAAAGTAACCTTAGAGTTAGTTGAGGGTGCATAACCCAAATTTTTTAAGCCACGTCAAGTTCCACATGCTTTTCGTCAACAAGTTGATGGGCAGCTAGATAATTTTATCAAGTCCGGATTAATAACTCCTATCGAAACATCAGAGTGGGGAACACCCTTGGTACCGGTTCCAAAACCTGATGGCGGCATAAGACTATGCGCTGATTACAAAGTAACGCTTAATCGGTATTTAGTACCAAATAAACACCCATTGCCACGAGTAGAAGATGTTTTTAATTTCTTACAAGGAGGAGTGTATTTTTCCAAACTTAATATGGCAAATGCATATAATCAATTTGAATTATGTGAAAAATCACGGAAATTGGCAACATGGAGTACTCACCGAGGGGTTTTTCTTGTCAATAGACTACCGTTAGGTGTAAGTCCTGTTAGTGTCATTTTCCAAGCTGAAATTGAAAAACTGCTCCAGGGTATTCCAGGTGTGGTTAATTTTATCGACGTTATTGTTGTAACTGGCGTGAGACAAACAAACCCATTTGTTTAATTTGAACAGGGTATTTAAACGTTTGTCTGATGCCGGTCTCAAACTCAACCAAAACAAGTGCAAGTTCTTTCAGTCAGAGATAATATTCTTGGGTCATCGTATAGACAAAAATGGTTTATCAAAAACATCAGAGAGAGTCGATGCAATATTGAGTGCACCAACTCCAACCAACGTTTCAGATGTACGAGTTTTCTCTGGTTTGGTAAATTATTATGGAAAATTTGTTCCTAATTTATCAAAAAAGATGTACCCAATTTACAGACTATTAAAAAAAGAGAACTCGTTTTGCTGAGGCTCTGAGTGCCAAAAAGCTTTGAGCCAAATAAAAAGCGACATTGTAAAGGATGTAGTACTATCGCATTTTAATTTAAAATTACCAATAATTTTGACATGCGATGCGTCCAGGTACGGTTTAGGTTCGGTATTATCACACCGTCTCTCAAACGGCGAGGAAAAACCAGTCGAGTTTTGCTCCAGAATGCTATCCAAATCCGAGGAAAATTAATTTAATTTTAATTTTAATTAAAAAAAAATTTAATAAATTTTAATTAATATAATTTTTTCCATTAAGCGACTCTTTCAATATTTAATCGGTTTCAAATTTGTTGAAAGAACAGATCACAAACCACTCTTGGGTCTATTTGGCGAAACAATTGGAATTCCCCAAATGGCGGCCAGTCGAATTCAGCGATGGGCGGTCTACCTTTCTGCTTTCAATTACACCTTGGAATATACCAAAGGTGTAGATAATGTAGCCGACTCATTCTCGCGACTTCCAATTCGAACTATCGATTATGACCCGGTTGAGAAAAGTTATTTAAATTATATTTCCGATAAAGGTTTTAATTTGGATCACAATCAAATTCGCTTTTAAACTGCCAGAGATAACGTCCTATCGAAAGTTTATCTCGCAATACAAAACGGAAATTTTTCAAATTTGAACGAAGAGCTATTTAAACCTTTTGTATCACGAAGCAGCGAGTTAAGCGTAGAACAAGGTATTGTAATGTGGTGTTACAGAATTGTCATACCATAAAAACTCAGACATACAATTGTTAAAAGCTTACACATATCTCATTTGGGACTGGTGAAATGCAAAGCAATTGCTAGGTCATATTTGTGGTACCCCTGCATTGGCAAGGATAACGAAGACATGATAAAAAGCTGTAAGGCATGTCTATCTGTTAGACCCGATCCACCAAAATCAGAGCTAGTTTCATAGGAAAATCCCGGTCATCCGTGGCTTAGAATTCATATTGATTTTGCGGGGCCTTTGGAAAACAATTATTTTTTCATTATTACGGATGCATATAGCAAATGGGTCGAGGTATTCAAAACAAAAACAATAACCACCGAGTTTACTATCTCAAAACTCAGAGAAGTATTTGCACGGTTTGGTTTAGTCAAGTACATTGTGTCCGATAATGGTACGCAGTTTACCTCCGAGCAGTTTCAGTTTTTCGTGAAGCAAAATGGCATTAAACATTTAACGTCAGCTCCAGGACATCCCGCTACGAACGGTGCTGCAGAAAATTCTGTGCGCACTTTCAAAAACGGTATAAAATCTGCCCTGAAACATGCAAGGGAACATTTACAAAGCGTAGACATTGACATACTTACTCAGCGTTTTTTGTTTGATTATCGTAACGCTCCACATAGTACGACACAAGAGTCTCCGGCTAAACTTATGTTTGGGAGAGTTCTTCGTACGCGTTTTGATTTGCTACGACCTCCTTCCACCGATGAAAACATTTCAAATAGTCTTCAAAAACAGACCAACAATTTTAAGGGGAAGAGGGACGTATCATTCAATATCAATGACAAGGTCATGATTCGTGATTACAGCAGTCCCAACAACAAACAATGGATTTCTGCGACAATTTCTTCTGTGCTCGGATTGCGTACATATATGTGTACTATTGATTCTTCTGGAAGACTAATAAAACGTCATATCGACCAAATTCGTTGCGCTGGAAATATGTTTGAAAAGCCTACTGAGGAACCTATTAATTCGAGTCTTGCTAAAGAAAACATTAAAGTAAAACAAGTAGTAATAAATCCACCATACATTGAAACATGTAATATAAATCCAGATAATGTAAATGTTAATAATGCTTCGTCATCAACCTGTTTGGATGTCGAGCAAATAGATTTATGTTCAGGTAAATTATTCGAAGAGGCAAATGTAAAGCCATCTCGACCGAAGAGGATTAGAAAAATTCCTCCAAAGTTAAACCTTTAAATCAGGTAAATATAGTAATAATAAGTATAAAATCTTAGAAGGGAGTACTGTAGTATATTGTAATGCTACTCCTATGGATTTAAGTTCAGTGACTTAAAGGGTTACTCTTTAGTTTTATAAGTTGGCACCAATGTGCACTGTATATATTTTTTATATTCTCCTTCCTTCACTGTTATTAAATGATTGAAGTTAGACATGCGTTTTAATGTATAAGAAAACACAAATATAATCAGGAATCATCCACTCGACTATATCACAATTATATTTACAAATTCTATAACAAATAACAATAAATACTTAAATACTTACGTCAAAAACGACTGCATCAACATATTTCTTGCTATGAAACCAAACCTTAGATAAAATCACAAAAAGGAATCATGATTTGTTTAAAATTCAAATCTGCAATGGATTTTATTACAATAATATTAAAAGAATATTTATTTTATTTTTCTATATGGTAATTTCAGTTAGAGCGGTTTTCTTCACTTAGATGCCAAATCACTAAAATGTTGCTGAATCTGGAATGGTACTAAATGCTAAACGCAATGCCGAAAATTTTTGTTGTTTATTAAATTTAAACACAAAAATTGTTTGTATTGAGACGTATGAAACGATTGCTGAATTCAAATAGGAGTTTCCGGGCGCAATTATGAAGCTAAGATCGGACTGACAGATAAACGGGTTGTTTATTCTCCATCATTTTTTCTGTCTGTAGTGATCGGCATACGGAGAAACACCGACGGAGAAATAACCGTCCTTTGTTATTGGCAGTCGGAGTAATCGGTTAAAATGATTATCTTTCAAAGACCGACGGTTTTTTTGACCTAGAAAATCTTGTTTCTGCAACCGTCACTACAGACGGAAAACCATACAATTTTTATATTTTTTATAATGTATCAATGGCTATTTGGGGTAAGCTGTATATATTAGGTCATTTTATACTTTATATACCTTTTTATACCATAAGGCAAATACAAAGGATTGGAAGGAAGGGCTTTTATCGCCGGAAAACTAGTTTCAGTTTGCGCCAGCTCTCTGGTAACGGTTCTTTTCCTTTGGTCGACCTTTAACACGGCTGCCTTGTGAACCACGTCGCAAGGTGTGACCGATCCATACTTCCACTTTCTACGTCTAAGGATAGCGGACCGTCGCACAGTGACTAGTCCAGCACGTAGGCCACAAGGAGGGCCCATTGTACTATGTACATCTAACTTACGTTGAAATAGGATTTGGCGTCTGTATAACATAGAACACTGTTTGTCGACCACCTCCGGCTCGAGTTTTGTTGACCCAGGCGCAAATATCAATATTTGTGCCACCATCAACAATAAACAACGGGTTGACCAGTAAGTTGGATGGGATTAACAATGAAACATTTAAACATAGTTACGAGATCTAGACACTACTCGATCGAAACGCCACCTGTCGTAAATTTATTAAACGACATAGAAGTCGGTTCTAACAAACGGAAACGTATGGATGGAGTCTCCGCTATAGTTCAGGAGCCAGTCGATTGTAAAATTCTGGAAAATAAAATCGATGAACTCCTTGTAATTGTAAAAAACTCGAACGAATTGTGTGTGTCTCTTTCTAAGAATGTTTGCCTTTTAATGGATGATAACACAAAATTGCGGCATGAGATTTCACTTCTATCTGGAAAAAATGTTGAACTTATAACTGAGGTTCACAAAATAAAAGAAAAGGATGAAGTGTGGTCTGCAAATTGTGAAGCCCTAAAAAAAAGCAATGACACTGTTATAACGTGTGTAGAAAATGTCAAACACTCTTTAACTCATGCAATGAGTGCGAAATCCACCGTTATTAATCCGAATGATACATTCCCAAGTTTTGCTAGTATGGTCAAAAGTGCGTACCCAGTATTGGTTGTTAAGCCAAAAGATATAACCCAAAAATGCGAAACAACCATTGCTGAAATTCGCAAAGCAATCGACCCAAATGGAATTCAAATAAGGAACGTC
>JAAAKO020045635.1:0-11665 GCA_010015015.2 Bolitophila cinerea
GCTGTGACAACCTTTTAAACAATATGCTAAAATATCACATGCTTTAAAAATAAGCTGTAACAAACCGTTTGCAGCTTTAGTACAGAATAAAATGTTACTTGGGTCTGTTCTACTATTCTGCAATTGATCTGCGTTGCAGCATTTCAATCAATTTTGAATTATAAAGTCAAACAAATATCCATAATAATAATAGCGTGAGCGTCAAATAGCAAAAAATAATGAACATGGTTGTCAAAATTAAAAGCATGAAAAATACGGCGACACATTGACAAATCGTCAAAATAATTGTTTCCACCAAAGTAACCAAATGTATGTTGATATCCGGCATTTTTTGGCAGAATAACATTGAAAGTGTCATACTACATATGCCAAACCCGACCGTTTCTACTAAAGTTGACATACATATAAGGAGTTATATGACCCTATATAACAAGCAGGCGACACTTTCAAATTTGGCAGATATTTCCACCAAAATTTGTCGATTTGTCGTCAAATTTGACACCAATGACGCCGGTGGAAAATATTAATACTAACACTATGACATCATTTGTATATTTAAACTTAACGGACAGGTCATCGTTTCGCTCATCACGCTTTTCAGCTTTGCATGTTTTTAAAGTGCTCTTTGCAGCCTTTCCAGAACGCATTGCTACCGGCAATTATTTTCAACGTAGTAGGTAGTTTATTTTACGCAATAACTCCCAAAACAAAGAATGCATGGTGTTAGTTAAATAAATTGGATTGAATTGAATTGAATGTATGCTGGGGAATAGGAAACAATTGGACTAGAATGCAATTTCATAAAAATTCAGAATGATGTAGTATAACATGACGATATAGTGACCTACGTGGTCTTATCTTTTTATTTTAAATACTAAACGATTCTTATTGTAGAGAACTTATAACAACATTTTGGATATTTACGGAAGTAATTGACATTAAACGTGGCTGAAGTACAGTTTAGAACGAAGGCCTATACACACAAAAACAAAAAATACCTTTTCGCCCCTATCTCCCTTAAGGGTATTCTAATGTCATTCATCTTTATTTTAAATAATATGTAATAAAATTACCTATTGATTAATACCCTAAATTAATACTACCTGACCCTCTCCCTTAAATGTAAATTTTCTAAAATTTTGCTAAAATTTTAAACCTATTCCACCCCTAAGGGGATGATTTCCTAAAAATAAAATTTAGTGATTTTGGCTCGAGAAGGGTGCCTGAAAGGGTGGGGGGGTCTATTCAACCAAAGCTCATAAAGTCTAAACTGTACAAATGCCCAAAACGTAGACGAGGGGCGAGAATACAATAAAATTATTAGCATTAAGGAGAAAACTATTACTATTACAACACGACTCAATACTTATTAAATCATTATTGATACTTGAGAAACAATTAGGGGTATCATTGGGAAGAAATCTATAATACATTTGTACGTCATCAGCAAATAAATGCATTTTAATAGATGGAGGGAGGATAAGTGTAAGGTCAATAATAAATAGGGAAAAGAGAAGAGGTAAGAGGACTAAGGACGGATCCTTGTAGATTTCTGGTTGTTACTTGACCACCGCATATTTTTAAGTCTACAATTCTTCTGATGTCATCAGTGACCTAAAGTACAATGTTTCGGTTGAAAACCAGATTGAAAATCACTCAATAAGTTGTGCTGGCTTAGAAATTCAACAATTTGCTTGTGCATATAATACGTTCGAGGACTTTTGATAGCACAGAAAATAAACTAATAGGTCGATAGTCTTTACAATCTTTAGGTCGTGAGTTTTTAGGTATCCGAATTACTTTGGGCAATTTCTACGATGTAGGAAAGGTATATGTGGCATTAGACATTAGACCTAACGTTCTATATAGCTTCAACAAGATCTTGGATGGAAAAGGATTTAAAGAAAAAATATTAGTTAACCGTGGGAGATTATTGGGGGAAAGTTTAAATGTTAGGCTTAAACATGTGGAATAGAGGACACAAGATGATTATTAAAATCAGTGTTGGTAAATGGTGGACAAGACAATCACTAGAATAAACGCCAAATAAGTCCAATGACTTTTTTTTTGGAAAATGAAGGGCTGCATATGTGACCTTGATCTCTTCCAAATAGTAGCGTTGACTTTATGTACATCGTAATTAAACCACGGACAAGATTTTTTGTGTTTAATGTTAATAATAACTAGTGGCGCATTCCTATTGCTCTCTAAAAATATTGTTCATGGCATTAACATCGGGTGTATTAAAAATTGGAGTCCAGTTTAAGTTCATTGCCTATGTACCTTTTAAGCTTGCTTGAGTCATGTTCCAGTGGTTGACAAGTGTACGATAGTAGAATTATGTCATGACGAGATAATCCACTGTCTATTTGATTAATTACATTAACATGATAAGGACAACTTACAATATAGAGATCAAGTAGAGAGGATCCAGTTGGGTAATAATGAGATGGTTGACACTGTTTATTAAGTGCAATGATAGACCATAGTGTTTGTTGTAGTAACAGATATTTGGAAGTGGCTGCAATTGGCAGTATATGTTCATCTGAATCACCAGTCACAATAACTTCGTTATATCTAGGTGATAGCTCATTGAGAATATAAACTATAACATGTAATTCATCAGCATCTGGTGGCTTGTATATAACACCCATTAAGACTTTTTTAGAAGCAAATATTATTTCAATAAACAGAAAGTTAGTTTTGCAATTAGCAATGGTATCAAATGTAGCAACAATTTTGAATCGAATATTGTTTTTGATGTACAGAGCCACACCACCACCTCTTATAATTTGAAATCCATCAATTTTTACAGAAACATTAGACATATATGATTTAGGTTAGGATTCACTAACTGCAATTACATTGACATTAGATTTGGAGAAATAAGTTCTAATAAAAACCCAACATCTTCCTCATCCAGCATATTCAGCAAGATTACGAGCTCTATCGTACCTAGTCAAGGGTATCGACTATTGCATCCTCGGTGTAAGATCTATAGATATAGCCAACCGAACAATGGAGGAGTGTTTTGCGCTGTTGGCCACTTGATCAAAGCTCTCTCGGCATATGTTGAATTATTCACAATTTTTTTATACCTCGTTTTTGTTCGTTCAAAATATCTGCTGCGTAAGCTTCCTGAAATACCTTCTTTTTTATATCTCTATATTAGTTTCGCGTGTCTGATGATCTTTTGCTTGTGTGGATTGTAATGCTGCATAATTAACCGACATCCTGTCATCCAATCAAGCTGAAATTTGGCCCATTGACTTGTTGCTAATGACAATGCATTCTATTAAATTTTCCCCAACCTCTCATTAAGGGGTGTCCAAATATGGTCAAAAAAATATCGGCTTATTTAATTTAACACCTTGCCGCCCAAACAAAAGTTAGGGGTGGTCAAAGTTATTTACTTATACCAAGAAAAAAAGAGTAGAGAATCTATATGAAAAACATGGTTTTTTAGGGTTGATTAATTTTGTTTGGTATACGGGATGGCAAAAACATGTACTTAAAATTTAAAAGCTGAGTGCATAGCAGCATTTAATCATCATTCAACTCACAAATCTTCACAAATTTAAGCATTAAATTATTAAATAGACCACTTCAAACAAGAGTGAATAAAATGAAAACGATAGAGTAACGCTCTAAACAAAAAAAAAACTCGGCTCTAAACTACTTAGGTGCTCGTTTTCGACTACGTAAGTAAGATCTAAGTTAGAGCTAGAGCTAAGCTTTAGCGAAATCTAACATGTCAGCGTTTAGAGCAACGAATTGCTGCTGTAAATAAAAATCCCCGTTCTAAGACGGCTCTAACTTTAAATACACGTGAAATAAAACGGCCCATAGACAAAGAGCTTTTACATTAAAATAATATGTATTTCCCTTTTAAAAGTTTCTTACTACCCTGAAAACTGACGGTCACAGGGATGGTGGACAACTCTGTAATATATTTTTATTTTTCGAACAATATATTTAAAAATAAATATAGAATAATGTATAAAAATAAAAAAACATTTAAAAAATATATATATATATATATACGTTTTTTTTGTTAAAATAATTCATTAAACTAATGTTTAACTAAGCTTTAAACAAAAAAGTTTCATACAAACTTTACCCTGTCTGAAGGTGGAAGGCGAACAACGCGTTATTAAACCAGATTCGTACTCAGGGTCTTAGCCCTTCGATATTGGGTACTAATGAAGAGTTTAGGTGCGCTGCCTCCTAAACAGTACTTTTTCCAATTTTTGAGATATATTTATTTTTTTGTCATGACATAGCCTAAACGGATTAGCCTATTTAACCGTTCCACCCTGTAAATATTTATCGTATACCTAATTTCACCACGAGTATATCCATAAACGGTATACGGCTCTCACGCACGCCTAATACCGGTCATTCCGAGACGGTATTCATTGTTTTTATTTGACTCAGAATTGTAAACTGTTGATAAGATCAGATAATAAACTTAAATTTAGATAAAACATGTTTCTCTAATAAATATTCGAACACACGCGTACTGGAACACGATTTAATATAAATATTGTGTACTCTTTCTTGTTGTATGTTGTAGTCTTGTGCTTGACTCAGTTAGAGTTTGTATTTCGAGGAGAGTATATATCGCAATGGGAGCCCCTACTCAAGAAACACAACAGAAGGAGAAATCCATTGAAGGAATTGAAAGCGTAATAGTGGAAGATCAAAAAGAGTATACAAAACCAAAGCGTTTGGCATATTGGTGGTCACCGATTATCTTAGTGTCTTTTATAATTGTTTACTATTTGGTGGTGATTCAGTTTCACAGTCTACCGATACCGTTGACAATTGCGGATGAGGTAAGTTACTATATAGAGTGATATTTTTTAGAAATATATATGACTATTGTCAAATTTCTTCAAAGGCTAAAAATCCAAATCGGTTCATTGCTGAACGAGCCCAACAAATCAACTTTGCCCTTACACGAAATGGTCCGATTGTATCAGGTAGTACTCGAGAGAAATTACAATTGGAGTTCCTTCAAAATGAAGTGCTTAAAATCATTGACACCGCCAATAGTTCGGTGCATCGAATCGAGTACGACACTCAAACCGAATCCGGTTCATTAGAAATAGGGTTCAGTCCGTATCCGATGACCTCAATCTATCAGGGAATACATAATTTTGTGGTGAAGTTGAGTCCATCAGTGAATGCCAATGTCAATGAAACAAGTTTGTTGATCAATACACATTTTGACACGGTACCTGTGAGTCCAGGAGCCAGTGATGCCAATACAATGGTATCCGTAATGCTTGAGACCCTCCGAGTACTTGCGCATTCTCCGACCGCCCTAGAACACTCGATCGTTTATCTATTCAATGGTGGCGAAGAAAATCTAATGCAGGCATCTCATGCTTTCATTACAAAGCACAAATGGGCTGCCAACGTACGAGCCTTTATCAATTTAGAAGCTTCCGGTAGCGGTGGCAGAGAGATTCTATTTCAAGCTGGTCCAAAACATCCGTGGCTAACAAAATACTACAGACAGGCTGCAATGCATCCGCGTGCAAACACCCTGGCCGAAGAGATGTTTCAGTTCAACATTATTCCGTCAGACACAGACTTTCGTATATTCCGAGACTTTGGTAATATTCCTGGCCTAGACATGGCGATCGATGGGAACGGGTATATTTATCACACCAAATACGATCGATCGGAAATAATTCCAATGGGAACTTTTCAAAATACCGGTGACAATATCTTGGAACTTGTAAAGGCCATCGGTAATTCGGAGGAACTGAAGGATCCATCCGTAAGCTATTATTTTTGTTTGAGTATATTTGATTGTTATTCTATAGAAGATATGAATGTTTCTAGTTGTATGCTGGGCCAGCACTGGTATACTTTGATGTTTTGTACTTATTTTTCATCACTTACACTGCCACAGAAGCGATTATCATAAATGTGATCATTTGCATTGTAACTCTGGTCGCGATTGGCTTATCGATAATATCGTTTAGTAAACGGTCAGGTAAATAGTACTACAAACATATTATATTATAAGAATATATCTAATAACTTTCTATTTTCAATTCAGGACAAAAACTATACAAAACATTCTTTGAATTCGGTCTGACCGTGTTGGTTCAGGTCCTCGCTCTTGCTGTCGGAATTATACTTGTATTTTTATTTGCTTACATCTTTGATGCTGCCGGCCGATCGATGAGCTGGTATTCGAGCACCTGGCTTGTGTACGGTCTATACTTTAGTCCGTTGTACTTTGTTTTGTTTTTAGTTCCTGTTCTATACATGACTATTCGTGGAAAGGTTTGTTTTTTTTTTTTTGTATTTCAATAGCATTCCCCAAAAATATGTTTATATTTACATTGCAGAGTTTACAAGTATTAGGACTAAGTTGCCATACCCAATTTTTCCTGCACGCTCAGGCTGTGTTCCTTGTTGTACTTGTGATAGTACTGACTGATCTTCGTATTCGATCGGCGTTTATCTTTATGATTCCCTTGATCTTTTACAGTTTCACGACATTACTAAATCTGGTGACGGGACTTCAACACAGAGGTATAAATATACATTTATAATAGTAAAACAATAATTTCTTATTAAACATTATTTTTTAGCCCGTCTATGGATCCTTGTGCATTTAGCAGGACAACTGTTACCCTTCGTGTACACAGCCTATGTTGCAGCTACATTATTTATTTCATTTATTCCGAGTCAAGGGCGCGGTGGACCCGGAACAAATCCCGAATTTATAATTGCTATTGCCTGTGTACTTTTCTCAATCCTTCTTGGAGGACATATTGTTCCGATTTTCTGCATGGCACCAAGACCAAAATTGTCTAGCACTGTGTTTGTGTCTATATTTTTACTTTTTGCGATTCTAATGGCAACACCGATTGGATTTCCGTATCGTGAGGCTCTTTCACCACAGCGTTTCTGGATTTTCGTAAGTCCAGACAAATATATAGAACTTTAATATTTTAATAATTAAATTAATTTATTTAGCACACGCAACGAATCTTTCATAATGGCGATCTGTCAATAAAACAAGCCGATTCGGGTTATCTTTCTTTAGCAATGGACAGACAATTCACCCACTATGTTTCAGGTATTTTTTTGTAATAATCACAAAACAGAACAAATAGAATTTTTTTATTTTTAGCTGTTGTTCCCGAGATTTCTGAAGGTGAAAGCACAGGTGCTAATTGTACGACCGAGCTGTACTGCGGATTTCCTTTCTACACGACTAGAATGCTAGCTGGGCAATCGTATGATATTCTTTAAACTAAATAGTATTAAAATTAATATTTAATTAAATATTAACAGAAAAACCAGTGAATGGATACCCACAGAGACAAAACCAATTTTCAACACAGACACAGAAATGATATTATTAGAAACCAGCCTAGTTAATGCAACACAAAAACGTTTTGCTTTCTCTATGTCAGGTACTAAACAAACAAAATAAATATTTCACTAAAACAAATCATTTAATCTATGTCCATCTTAGGATCTGATCATTTAACAATTTATCTGGCTGCAAAACCCGGTGCTACGGTGACCAACTGGAGTCTGCTTAGCTATCTTCCAGTTGATGGACCACTTTTCGAGAACAGGCGAATGTATTTAGCTTTCTTTGCATCATCTGGAGACAGTTCTCCATACAACTTTACGATTGACGTAGATGTAATGCATATTCAATAAGATTTCTAATTTATAGCCACAATTTGATCATCATCATTTTACTATCGTTTCTAGATTGGTGAACTGGGCCAAGGTGCACAGGTTCTCGACATCGCCGTTGCTGGACAATACACACACTACGACGAATTGCAGACCACTGAATTCAAGAGGTTTTTAGCTAGTTTCCCCGCCTGGGCACATGTTACTCCATGGATGATCTCGTACGAGAGCTGGCAATATTAACATGAATAAAAACTCTGCTGTGATAAAAAAACACATCGCAATCTCGACCAAAATGTAATTGTATTTACTTCTTATAAGTGCATTGAAAATAAATAATATATTATATATTTAAAAGAAAAAACTGTCTTGTATATGATTGGTTGAACGCAGAACACCTTGATCAAATAACGACCGTTATGGTCACTTTCTTTTGTTTTCACTTTTATCGTCTTTATGCGAAGCCGTAATTCGTTTTTGTTCGCTTTTTTAGAGATCATATTTGATCAATGGAATTCTTTATAAATAAGATCGTCTGAAAATTATTGAACTAGATCGTGATCGTTAGTGCACAAGTTAGTCCAATTTTATCTGAAATATACTTAGCTTTGAAATGATTTTCAAACTTATGGTAAATATTGAAAAAAAGTTTTAAAATTTAAAACTAATATCGTTCCTTTTGTGTAGTTCCCGTACGTTTTCTGTCTTTTCTGTGGGTTTGTGTCTCTGATTCAGGCAATGCCTCAACATCCATTCTCGGCCGCGCTTAACAACAAGAATGGTGAGAGATTGCAAAATAAATAATTTCAAACAGTTTATAATAAACTGAAAAATGTTTATACTTTTTTACCAGGTGACACAGATCGTGTTCAAATTCGTGTTTACCGTGGACCCAACAACGAAAAGGAACACTTTGCTCCGTGGGGCTTTTACGTGAGTCAACCGGCAGAAGATAGTAGCTACAGGTGATAATTCCCACGTGTGCGAGAAACATGCTATCTGGTTTAATTGTCTTTTAATTATTATTACATAAATAAATTAATAAATTGTGATCGGCCTTATCGGTGCAGTAAAAGTGTATGGGTAATATTAATCTCAATTTTATGTTGTGTATATTGTGAATTTGTAATTATAATAAATTTCCGATTTTTATTAGATTTTGATAAAAAAAAATAAATAAACAATGTTTGTAAAAAAAAGTATATTCTACACGTGCCGCGGCCTTATCAAACGATTGCTATAAAAATTAGGCTACAAATGCACACATAAATTGGCTTATAAATACGGTGTTATTAAGATTAGTAATCTATATAATATTTAATACCAATTTGCAGGGACAAATTTAATGTAAAAGTGTTAAAAACTATCTGCACAAGGAGCAGCTATAGAGATCTACCTCAAATGTGATAAGGTTGATATGATTGGGAGAAGTTACGCTGTATGTAAAATACCCTAATCTAAGCAGTGAGTAGTTATACAAAAAATTAAATAAGTAGAATCTTGACATTAAGAAATGCAATTTCCGTAAGTATTAGGATTTCCGGGAAAAGAGTATCATCCGTTTTTTTATTTCTAAATTATTAGATTAGATTTATTACTTAATAGTTTTTTTTTATAAAAAAAAACTCATTACTTATAGTGCTTAGTGGAGTGCTTACTGGCATAATTTTATATTTATCTTTTCTGAAGATGTAATACTATACAGTACAAAAATTTGTAAACAGATATCGTGTTCCAAAAAATAAAATACACTTACTACGTTTTTATGGCAGCAAGAATCCAGATTTTAAGTTTTATATAAAAAACAAAAAAAGTGGTAAAAATGTATAGGTGACAGAAAAACATGTTTTGTTATTTTAAAATATTTGATTACCTCAAATCAAATATTTTAAAATAAAAAAACACATTTTTTCTGTCACCTATACATTTTTTAAGAAATTACTGAAAAACAATGAAATTATTTGGGAATTATATTTCATTAAGTCTTTTTTGCCACAATTATTGTTATTAGTTCGGTTAATAAAGCTGGAATTTCTTAATGAGGATTAGGTATCTTTCCGAACTACTGCCATATAATTTTATATTTTTCATTTCAGACCCTAATTATTTGTTTTACCAAATTCCCGGTTTTTCCTGCTTCTTTTGTATTTTAGTTTTTCAATAATTTCCAGTTTCGTGCATCAAGAAATTTTTTTGCTTACAATATAATTTAAGATGAAATTGTTGCGATTTCTTTTAGAACTCACCTCTTTTAAAAACATTAATTACATTTTGTAATAAATGATTGATTAAAAAAAACACCGCAAGCTTTTAGTGTGTTTTCCTTATTATTATTATTTTATTAATATTATTATTGAGTAATGTGTTAATATTATTATTTTTAAATAAATTAATTACATCCGATCTATCTCCAAATAAAAGTAGAATTTATATTTTTTAATAAAATATGTATCTTAAACAGATCAATTGTGATCAAATTTTTTTTTCAATAAAATGTGTTTTCCTAAAGTAGATTCATATCAATAGAATATTCTATGACCACATTTCCAATAAAACTGTATAAACAAAGAACAAACTTAGCCAAATTAGGTCTAATTTTTTACTCAGCCTAAGAGATGGATAATTTTAATAATTTAAAAACCTCAGGTTAAATTTGTATTTCAAAATGAACACAAGTATTAATGTACTAATATAAATATCAATTTTAATGTAATATTTATATATGAAATATTATATTATATATAAATATAATCGTATAATACTCATATATAAATTATTTATTAAAATAAATACGGCGGAAATAAAAACACATGTTTTTAAATTTAATCACTGGTTTTACGTTTCTACATTAATAAAAAAAAGTATTTTTGGGAATTCCCGGGAAATAAAATGAGTGTTCCCGGTTTTCCCGGGAATATTTTTTATAAATCCAGGAATCGGAATTGCTTTCGTTTCGTATTTTAGTCATGTAACCGATTTTTGGTTCCTGTTTATATTTTCGGGATTGCATTCCCAAGCAGCAAAAATTGGTTTCAAAACGGGCTCAAGATGGTATGGACCAAGGTCTCAATGCGGTATCAACAAGCGATAAGTCTTAGAGACGTCTTTAAAACGTCTTAAAGACGTCTGTAAGACGTATTTGCCCATGTTTTTTGTGACTTTGGTCACACGTATTTTCTAAGGTTTTATACGACTTTAGTATGAAAAGTACAGTATGAAGACGGTATCAAAAGGACGTCTTTAGGACTTTTTTGTGTTTTTTTACAACTTTGGTATAAAAACCGTATTAGGATAGTATCAGACAGACGTCTTTGACCCTTCCTTTTGCATTCAAAATAATAAATAATATAATAAAATAATGGGTTATTGAAATTTTATTAAAAATACATAAACATAAACACATATATAATCTGATAAATTTTGATTGATTTTTATCGAAAGCCTTTCTGGTACAGCTTGTAGGTTATAGAGCAGTTCCGACCAGTCTCAACTTTTTATCATTTAAAGACTGTTTCTCGAAATGTTCTACTAATGACATATTTGGAAACAGGTATCTTCACGTCCTGCGAGGCTTTGAAGATCTATTTTCTGAACACATTCAGACTTTTTCAATTTTCTGAAATTAAATGTAAATCAATTAATCACAAATGATATTTTTTTCTTTTCTTATTCTGGCCCTTGAGACCACCGATCTTGACTTCACAACATCTACTGGCAGTGGCACAGATTAGATTTTTGAAGGTGAACTGTCATGAGAACTTGACAGATACTTTTCCATGTTTGTTTGGCATTTTGATTTGGGAGTTGTCAAATTTACATTTTTCTATATATACCACGGAGTAAATAGTATGGAGGCGGCACATTCATAAAAAACTGTAAGATTTTGTTCACAATGTGACAGCTGATTTTACCAGTAGCGTCGTTAAATATTACCATGAATGGGCATGGTGTTTTGAATGCACCTATTTAATTTTGTATTGTA
>JAAAKO020045646.1:0-11663 GCA_010015015.2 Bolitophila cinerea
CCTGTAGGCGCTGATTTGTGTTTAATTTTAAATAGCATCCATTTTTTTTTTTTTGGCACGCAATATTAAAATATTATGTCATAATTATTTTTTTTAAATGCATTACATTATTTTATTTTTTTAAATTTCAATTATTTTTTTTACCACGCAATATTATTTATAAGTATTCATTTGTTTATATTGTATTTCATTTATTTTTAATGGTGCTCAATTGTTTTTTTAAGTATTCATATATGTTTTAGAAAACTCTATTTTTTTAAAAAGTTATCAAATATTTTTTTTGGCACTCATTTATTTGATTTGGATTTCAATTGTTTTTTTTGGGACGCAATATTTGGAACTTAAATATTTATTTTGGCTCTCACATAATATTCACCCGTTATTTATTTAAAAAAAAATAGATTAAGTAATACAAACTTAGTAATAAATGTACGATATTTTTATGGCTTATTTTGTGGCTTATGTTGTCCTAATTATTAGGAATATTTTATTTGTTTTTGTATATTGTGTAATGTAAAATGCATTTCTAAGATTATCGAATACATTTTCTATATTTTCAATATTGTCAAATGTAATAAAAGTATTATTTATATCTTCAAATAATAGTAAATATTATATTTTTTTTTAGGGATGTTCGACATCGAGGTCAAATAGTAAATATGTTTAAATTGATTTTATATATTTTTAATATTAATGAATAATATTTCAAAATTCTTAGTATTTGCAAGTAATAATACCGATTTCTTTTTTGTAGTTTTATATTCGTGTATTATTATGTATATTCCCTAATATTTTAAGTATTGTGATTTTTTTGTATTATTCGCAAATGAATATTATAAGTGAAAGGATTGCGCTCATTATTTGGATTTGAAAAAAGAAAAGAAAAATCATAATAATAAATATAATTATAAATTATAATTATATAACACACTACCTACGTTACCTTGACTCCTGTCAATTAAAAAATTGCATATATGAGAATGGATATTTAATACTAGCCTCAATCATTCGGTGCTATCATGAAGGAAAATACATTTTTACCTTGCTTTAATTTAATTTTAAAAATACTAGGTTTTAAAATTCGAATTAATTAGGAGCGAATTTGATTGAAAATTTCTTAAAACTAAGTAGTTATGAACTATCATAATCGCCCAAATTATCGCACGAAATGAATAAGTCTAATACAACCCAAGTCACCAGTTCCTGTATATTGAAATCAAAGAGGTTAATAAAGAGATAGCATTAGAAATAAAACGTGAAGCCAACAATTCAACTAAATGTCAGTTTCAATTATGTGTTTTTATACAAGTGCTTGCATGTAATATGTGTATCAAGTAAAACACCTGTCAAACCGTTATTTTGAATTCTACACAAACACTACCACATTTTGATCGGCTTCATAGTTTATCTGTCAAATTAAAACAAAATATGAGTAACCCTCCCTCTTTATTAATCTCTTTGTTCATGCTATTGTTTATGAAATACAAATCTTTTCGAGATTTATATTTTTTTAAATATTACTGTTTCGGACCACGAAAGGTGGAAATAAATAAAGGCTATTCACCTGAATCTATTTCATAAACAATTTAAAGTGTCAATAGCTGCACTCGTTTCATCTGAGGTTAATGCAAAGCTAGCTTTTTTCATTTACTATTAAATAAAAAATATTTATATATTATATGAAAAAAAAATATTTTTTAAAACTTTTTAAATTGTTTTTATTTTTTTTAGTTTTTCACATTTTACCGCTACTAGTATAAATAGTTGAGAACAAAAAATATAAAAAAATCAGTTTTATAATGTTTTAAACACAAAATAAACTTTTCTTTGTTTTTTTTTTAAAGTCAAAAGTAATCTTTATGGATTTTTTCTAAGATCATATAATCTAAGGAATGAAGTCGATATACGGGACACCCTGTATATTTATACAGAATACAAAATACACATATAAAAGTTTGCCTAAGAATCACGGCAGCCGTCGATCACTCACGCGAGTATCATCAATAAACGAGAGACCGAAGAAAAACAGCGTTTCGTAGGCCCGCATCCAAAGAGGCTTTCAATTTGAAACGAAAAGCTTGGCTAATAAATGTCCCAATTCTGCATAATACATCAAGTTGGTGTATACATCAAGGAATGTTATCAAATATAGTATATACTATATATATGTTAGTACTTTATGCATATGCATATATAACGTATTATATACATTCCAAGAGAAAATACTATGTATGCACAAAGGAGGCGCTTTGTGGCTGACAACGTCTCACCGGGCGAGAATGTGGGACTGCGTGCTTCGCACATTTGATATTCATTTGTCGAACTTCATCCCCGTACTCGGCTACTCCTCACGTGCACGTCCACGATCCACATAAGAATCATTAATCTTTTATTATGGATTTTGTGTCACACATCCTTTTTTGCCTACCCGCACGAGGCTGAGGGTGTTCGAGATGACGATGACACAAAGTTCAGACAATTTGCCTATATTTATATATATATATATGTGGTACTATAATACCATACATCTGCAAGGGTGTTTAAATGTAGGACGCGCACGCGCGCACGGACATTTATAACAACAGAACTTTGTCAAAATATGCATTTTCCGAGGAAAATATCCACTCAAAACTTTTTACATTGCAACATGTTACACTCTTTTGTATTTTTGGAAATATGTGTGTGTGTGTGTGTGTTTGTGTTTGTATACGCTATGAGCGCAGAGTAGAACGTTACAATAGCCGATTGTCTAGATTTTGAAACTAGATTCTAGGCCAACACAACTCGAATGACAAGTTTTCCTTTTACTGTTGTTTTCGCAACTCTCACACAAATTTACAATACATATACATACAATTATATACATATATACAAATACATATGTAGAACATATATAGTACATAAGCATCCGATTGTTGTAACGGCACAATTCCACCTGCCGCCCTCAATTAATTATCCACAGTGGCAATACCACTGTTCGCACACACATGTGCGGAATGTCAGACTCGCACATAGACACACACATACATACACATACACATATACATACAAACACAATCATCAGACAGAAGCGAACAAGGAAGTTGTATGCGGGACGTAGACTTACATAAGCGCGTGCGCCTGCCTGTGTAAAATATATATTCGAGTGGTGAACCCCTTGGAGCAGCACGAGACCAGCACACCACAGGGGCAGTTTATATATGTTAGTGTGTGCGTGTGTGTGTGTGGTTGTGTGGGTGTCAATCAGAGCCAGCGGTTTTTTTTTAATTGCACTCGGACCAACATTAACATTAAATCGCCTAATTTTGGGGAAATCCCAATCAGTCAGCGAATTCAAGCCGCTTTACCGGAAGCATGAAACATATATCCTTGTATATATATATATAAGTATAAAAAAGTACTGTACATATATATATATGTTATGTATTTATTCGCGTATATAAAGTTGAGGTTTTTCCTTCGATTTAGTTAGACCTTCCGCACGGCTCGCGTACACCTGCTTTATCAGGATATATATTGCATATATATTATACATATATATGTATGTTTGTACATTGTTTATGGTATATGTATTGTAAGGCACATTCATACAATGGTAATTTGGCGGATTCGAGTATACGCGCGATGTTGTACGCTATCGCGTGCTATTATGATACGGAGCATAAATGCGGTGTAGTAGCCGCTGTGCGACTCAGGGCGCATGCGTTTTACTCGTATACCCCAGATATAGAAAACCCAAACAACGACCGCCGACGCGAAGGGTGGTTCAATGGCACGTTTATTATACAAACCGACCGACCGACCGACGGCGGGCGACGCCGACGTCGGCAACGTGTATAAGTGTTTTTTTTGTGTCCCATGTATGCTTATGCCTTTCTGACATATAAACTCGTAAATTGTAAATTATTAAAAGCCAAACACACACACACACACAAACACATACGGTAAAGCTTAAAGCTTTTAAATAGCTTTTTACCAATACTTAACGGGTAGGTAGTTTATTATAGGTTGAACCATTATATGCAGCGAAAACATTATGTGTCACCCTTGATCGGGGGAGGCCGTTTACTACACACAAACATACACTCACACAAACATATACTCACACACACATATATACCTTTTGACAAACACTCGCAAACACGCACACAAACACACACACACACACACACACACACACACACACACACACACACACACACACACACACACACACACACACACACACAATCACCCACATATATAAATACCCTTGGATACTATATATATAGTATATATTATATAAGAGCTCAGCAGCAGAACTTCCATGTGTGTTATGGTTAAGAATCTGTAGTCGATTTGGTGCGCAAGATTTTCTGCATCGTATCGAACCAAACGTGATGTTGCGCAGTTCAAGCGAGCCGAACATTTTTGGGTACACTGTTAAGTGGTTGCGGATCTAAATCTAAAAGCTCTACCTTTTTAGAGTTTATAATACTTTTTTTACGGCATAAAATAAAACGCTCACCAATTAAAAAATGTGCAAATAAATAAATATACACCTAAAATAAAATAATCGTAGAAAAATATTGTGCATCTTGAAATAGGGGTGCTCACCGAGAAAAGACTTGCTCCACAAATGTTAACGAACATTTAGAAAAAAATATTATCTGCTCCATTAAAAATCTTGTTTTTTTAAAATAAATTAACCTTTTTCTGTAGGTGCCAACGCAATAGCCGATAGGGACAACGCGTTGGACTTCTGAACGGTTGATGACAATTCGGACCGCGCGGGTTCGATTCCAGTCAGCGGCACATTTTTCGAATATTCAATTTTAATCAGTAGGTTCCTCTTGATATAAATAGCCTTCAGAAATAGTTACACGTATTCAAACAACGGGACATTGATGCTTTAAATTAATTATACAAACGCACCCAAAAAGAGAACCCGTATAGATGCGTTGATGTTGCTAATTTTTTGACGAAATATTGCAAGAAAGATATTTGTACATAGAGATATCTAAAAAAATATTAATATTTACCATGTAAAATCTTTTATGCTGGATTTCTACCTAGTGGCCAAGTGGTCAATAATATTAATGGCCCAAATGCCCAATAAGCCATTTTGTGGAAATGCAACACTTAAAAAATTTTTTTTACTAATGGCCAACCCGCAAAATAAGTTGCCACATGTTTGTTCTTTATTCCTAAATGGCCACTTCATAAACATTTTTATTCAAATGTATAAGTAAATGGCCACTGTTTCAACTTAAATGACCATTAAATAACCACAAAATCTCCACTTGGCCACTAGGTGGAAATCCAGCATTAGAGTCGCTTTCGAGGCGGTTCAACCTGTAAAATGGATGCGTGTCTAATATGCGATATCGAAAAATCCCGTAATTGATGGAAATGAAGATTTGAGAGAGAGCACATATTTATATTATTAGGACATTTTTTGGTGACCGATTTTGTGGACAAAGGTAATTTTTATGGTGAACGCTAATATTTAAATATTTTTTTAGCTATTTCAAAAAGCAGATTGGTTTGTAGTGGCATGGATCAAATGGCAAACTTTGAGCGATCATCGTTAAAAAATAGCCAAAATGTTCGGGTAAAAGTAATTACTAATTAGATTAGACAGATTCAGCATGAAAGCTCCTTGTAGTTGGCAAAAAGTGTACTTTATAATCTAGAAGAAAAAATGCAGGCTTTTTAAAGAAATAAAACTGGGACAGATAATATTATAATATTATTATCGTAAATAAGACTTAGTCAAATATTTTAAATAGGTCAGTTGGGACTAATGTCCTGATTCCGTAATTTTTTTAAAAAATATGATTTCTCGATTTTGTCGATGATGTACTTCGATTGAAGATTTGAGATTATGCAGTACTGGCTTCTACAGTTTATACATTATATAATATTGGAGACATAACAAATTTAATTTAATATATAAAAATACATAAATAATTAAAATGTATTTCTTTATTGTTCCTATATAAAATAGATTACTTCAAAAAAAGGCGTTTAAATATTTGCTCAATTCTCCTCTTTATGGCATGTAATAATTTCTTTTTGGTGTTGGAGAGTTTGATATACAAGTTTCAAAATTCACTCGCATGTCAACAAACCATGTATTTCCCTTTTTGTCTTATATAATAACCCCAGTGTGTTGATGCATCAATAAATCTTTAATAAATTATACAATTTCTTTTTTAGTGGTTATTATATTTGGACAATTATATATATATATATTATATAGTATATGTGATTTACAATTTGAGTCCCAGAAATTATCTGTTTTTATATCTTATTCCTTGTTTTTTTTTAAAGTTTACTTCGATTTTTTTTTAAATATGGTCATTTTTTTTATGGTCATTTTTTTTATGATTTTTTGATTTTTTGCATATTTTTTTGTTAAATTTATAAATATTAATTTATTTAATTATAATTTGTCGATTTAGTTTTTTTTTACTACAATACTATATCTTATAAATATAATAGGTATGAAATAAGAAATATCGAAATTGCGCTAAGTTTAAGAGTTTAAAGTTCGTTTGAAAAACATTTTACAAACAGTTTTGTGGTTGCATGACAATTGTTTCCAAAAAACTAACAAAATTACAATTTATCGAAAAAAATAATAATAATCATGTGAATTTTACAAATTCAAATAAATATATATTGAAATATTTTTGTGTAATAAAACAAGTTTTTTTGTTTTGTTACCGGCGTTTTTTTAATGTAATAAAGATTTTTTTAAATGTATGATATTTAAAATTTGCGAATATTAATTTGACATGATTGATTTTACAAGTTTACCTTATATTTTCAAAAATATAAAAAAAAATATGAATTGCAAATATATGAGCGTGCATTTCGGGAATCTTCCTACATAAATAAACAATTAAAATACATAAATTAATTAAAGCTAAATTTGCTTCGTTTTAATTTATTTCATTCAAATATTCTAAATAAAATACAAGCTTACGAAAATAACCCACTCACCACAAAAAATAATAATAAAATATTATTAATGCCGATCCAAGACTATAAATACTGCAATACGACGAGCGCGCACACACATGTATACAAATTTTCTCTATCTCTCTTTCTATCTCTTTCTCTTTTTCCATCTCTCTCAACGATTTTTCACAGCAGTGTAACACGAATAGACGTTTTCTACGCCAGCTACCGCTACTATACACTTTGAACTTTAGTTTGTGCGCGTTCGTGACGAGAGTAACTATTCGGTTGGTATACCCGTTGGTGCAATCCAAACGGCGGATATACCAGAGTTACCCCCTGTATATATATATATAGTAGAAATATATATATATTATATACACTCAATTCAAGAAAAAAAGCTCTGTCGATATTTTGTCCGCGCGTGCCTAGAGATCAATTTATCATCCCGTTTTTCATACATATATATATAAATAAATATATATAAATATATTTATAAATATATATAAAAAATACGTGCGTGTACCACCGAACCGCCACCGTGTCGAATCCGCGGCGAAACACCGAAACGGCTCAAGCGCCAACCGCGAAAAATGTCCGACAGTGATCAGCCCTGATAAACATTCGCTCCTTTTTTTAAAACTGATTAAAAAAAGGAAGCGATGGGGCGAACCGTGTCAGAAACCCTGAGGAGGAAGCCTCGGCTTCGGATAGCCATGATGGTTCTCGTAGCCGTTGTCACCTCCTTACTTCCAAAACACCGAGTTAGCGCCGTGGACTCACTTTATCCCAACATGTTCTCCACGGAGACGACCTCCTCCTTCTGGCAGAATGTGTCCGAGTATGGTGGTAGGTTTGATTTTGCAAAATATATAAATCATATATGTATATATTTATATAAACTCTATATCAAAATACGGGAGCTACGGCTACTCGGAGTAAAACGTGCGCGATTTTCGTTATTGTTTTGGCATATTTATGTTTTATTTTTTTGAATTGCCTTATCGATTTATTCTTGCGAGTGTGTGTGCGAACGTTCGCACTTTATATATATATATATAATATATTCATGTACATTTGTTGGCTGAAAGGATTTAATAAAAATATATACTGATGAATATGCAAATCGGGACATCCACCTTAAACGACGTGTTTAAATGTCTGGAAGTGACCTAAATAGTTTCCCCAAAAAATGTGACCCAATTTGGAGTTGGCTCGTTATAGTGTGCTCTCGTGTGTGTGTGCTGCTTGTTCTTTTTATTAGGAACCCAAAAAAGCTCCAAGGATTCTATATGCATAATATTAAATAACGCATTGTTATTCCTGTGCAGATTTTCTTGAGTGTGTGTGTGTGTATGTTTATATTGTGTGATTTCCAAAAATACAGTTTTTATCCCGTACTCATCGTTTGCTTTACATTACATTCATTGTATTCGTATATGTGTAAGAGTGTGTAGGTGTATGTGTGTGTGAGAATACTGCACACAGAAAACGCGATAGAACATAAAAGAAAAAAGTGTATACACTGTTTCAGGAAAATCGGTGCTCGTGCACGCTTTCCTTCGACGGTGCGCGAGAGTGTGTATGTGTGTTATGCTGTATAATGTATATTATATATATATATATATATATATATATATAGTTCACTTCACTTTTATATGTATACACAAATACAAAATATCGCCACTCTGGCGCACGAATACAAATGTACAAACATCAAATATATACGCATACAATCGAAATATAATATATGGAATACGCGCAAAAATCAATAATTTTATACGTTCAAATGTTTGTCTTTTAAGTGTTTCAATTTTACGCTCAATTTGGATTTGTGTTGAACCATTTATGGGATTAGGGTATTTAGCATTTTTCCCGGCAAACTATATATAATACATATATATGTAAATGTATATATATATACATAAATATGTGTGTCTGTGTGTGAGTGTGTGTAATGTGTATACAGCGCTGCGCGATGGAAAACTGCGGATTTGCGGATATTTTTTGTTCGCCGAAAGCTCTTAAGTGGGAGGGCTTTGAAAGGCCGAGTACATAATTGCGAGTGTGAAGAATAGCACATGCTGATTTGTATTAAAGCTTCGCGGAATGGCTATTAAACGGATCTTAGCGGTGGCATGCATATATTATGTACCCAGAGAGGCGAATTCTATCTAGAGAATTTTGAATTTCTGATCGATATTTAATACACGGTAAAAATAAATATTTAGCCAGAATGAAAACAGAGTTTGATATATGTATGTTCTGCCAAAGCAACAACATGATAGCCATGTTAAATTTGGAAAATTATACAAAATGTATTTATATATATATATATATATATGTATATATATATAAATTTAGCCGATTGGGTTTTGAGTTCATATTTTAATCGAATCTATTTGAGTATTTTTTATATTTCTCAGTATTTTTTGTGTACTATAACTACAAATGTATACAAAAATACAGAGATAACAGGTCGGCTGAAAAGTTTTGTGTTTATTTGGGTTCACATGTTTTCGCACACATATTTTTTGCCTTGAAACGTTTTTGTTTTTTTTGATATTTTTTTTATTTATTATTTATGTATTTTTTTGATACAATTTTGCATCCTTTAGCCACTGATTAATATCAATTTATTTATTTTAAAATACTATTTATTTTGTACTACTCTATAGGATGAGATTGTAGCAATAACATTCTAACAAAATATCACATTTTTGTAGGATATTTATACTGTGATCTTAGTGACTTGAGGCTGGACATGTCATTTTCCAATGACTTATGTTATTGTTGCCGAGAGTACATTATATATTTTGATTCTGCCAAAATACTTTGATGATAACCAGAGAAAGTAAAAGAACCTTTTGTATAATAAGCATCCAAAGCTTTAAGTTTAGTCCAAGACCAACATTTGTTGTATTTCATATAATGTATATAATATTATATCGTTATCTTTCTCATAAATACGGTATTTTTTGTGCCAGCGGTTCTTAATTTATTTGCCACCGCACCGAAATGGTAAAGAAAGTATTATTATTGTGGCCCCAAATATGTAATGAAAATACATTTTAAATGTTTTAATTTTTAATAAATTAGATACAATTTGTTACATAAAACCAGTACCACACATAAAATTTTAACATAGTATGTGTGTTTTCAGCTTGTTAACATTTATAATTATTTATTTATTCATACATATTTTAATATTATTTAATTAGTTAATAAATAAGTTAGAGAATTATTTCTTATAGCAACTTTATTGTAAGAGGCGAATTATTTTCATTTGTCTATATTTTCGCCTAAAAAATATTTTGCCCATGGAAAACTATTATTTGTGCGTATTTGAAATGAATGATTCATTTTGACATAAGGTTTCAGATATTAGTATTTGAATAGTAATTTAGTGTTCATACATTTATTCAAAATGTGTTCATAAAAAATGTGTACAGTAAATCAAAAATATAAATTTAACAAATGTTTTCATATAATTAAGAATTAGGTACATTGACCATATTTTCTTACATATTTATTTAATTTTTGACAACGTTTTTTATACAATTATTAATTATATGTAAACTTTTGTTATATCTATGTACCATTTTGTTTTTTTAGCTATATACATTATTTAACATACTAGTGTAAACTGCAAACATATAACAAAGCGAAATATAAATAAATACATACGAAACAAATAGCCCAAAACATATAATTTCATTTATAGGATACATTTTTGTTTTAAATTATATAATAAGAATAAACAAAAAAACAATAATTTTAATATATATTCTATATAAATGAAATAAATTTTGAGTAATTTATGTACATTATATGCAAGTCATTATTTCTATAGGCATTTAGGTTTTTTGAATGCAACAAAAAACGTAAACATTAACTAAATATTATCATTAATATTAAATTATCTCTTTTGTATATAAAATTTACGAATGTCATCATAATTAATAGACTATGTAACTATGTAACGATTTACCATTGACTAACATTATATACTAAATAGTATACTTATTTTATCGTGGTATTTACAAACTACTACTAACGAGCTTTTATAAAGAGAAATGCATACGTAAGAAAAAGAAGTTTCGAAAGGTGGGCCCGCATGCACACGACATGCATCGAATTTAGCATTTAGTGTTTAATATTAATATTATGCTTGCCGTCAATATATTTTCTAATATTTTTCTATGCGAGCAAACATTTGATCGATGGATTTTCCGACTGTTTGTCTTGTTGATTTGTGTACTTTCTTTCACTCGTTTGTGTGTGTGTGTGTGTAAATATGTACGACAGTGTATTTAACTCAATGACGTACTCAAATGCTTTTATAAATATGTTATATTTGTATGTATACTAAATATATTATGTATATTCTGAGATAATGTGTTTTGTAACTCACGATTGCCTGAATGGTATATTTATACTAAATAAATAATTGTATACATTTTATTCTCCTTATTCGCATGCAATCTCAGTATATTTTTAATAGTAACTGTATTAGTGTATGGAAATAAATGAAATCACATTTATTATAAACTATATTTGTATTTGTACTAGTACTATAAATGTACTTTCTACCAAAAGTGAATATGAATATTTCGTTATTCAAGAACTGTTGAAAGTAAAAAATACCGACTGTTTTGACTGCTCAATCGATGGTAATACATGAATCGAGTTAAATTATTCGACGATATTATATA
>JAAAKO020045657.1:0-11663 GCA_010015015.2 Bolitophila cinerea
GCTTTCTCAATATCTAGAAAAATCATTCCTGTGAATTTTATTTTGGCTTTCGCTGCTGTGATGGAGTTTGTCAGTCTAATGGAGTATTGCTTACGGAATCCGAATGGATTCGACGTGCAGGTTGAGTCTGGTTTGAAGCACAATCTCGTAGAGTTTGCCAAACACATTTAACAGACTTATGGGGCGATTTTTCATTTGTTCAAAATTTCGTGCAATAGGTACGATACCGTGCGAGTTGATAGATGTTTCAGCAAAACATTCATGACGTTGTCAGCGCCAGGGGCCTTAAATTGTCGAAAGGATTTTATTATTACCTTGAGCTCATCCGGAGAGGAGTATGTTAAAGCGTATGTGTTAAGGTCCTGTGTTCTTCTCAGTTGGGTGACACTGCGATTCACAGAATCTTCGATGTGATGTCTCAAACCAGCGGTCAGTGAGTGTGAGTGGCGAGCAGCTCAGCTTTAGTGCTGGCAGCGTATACCACGGTTGTATTGCGTAGAAGAGGTGAGAACGACTAAGTGCCTTTTACCACGAAGTGTTTTAGATAGGCGCCACAAGTTTTTGTCGCACTTGTCGAATTTGGAAATGTTGTTTTAAAAGTGTTCATTGCGTTCTTTCGCAACATCATCTTAGAGGACCATGTTCAGAAACTGTACTTCGCCTTTCTTATGGAGAATACGTGCTCGTTGCCATTGTCGTTTAGTGGTGTTCCGAATCATCTGTTTTGTGTGGAAAGAACGCTCGACAGTCTTAAAAGGTTGTTCTGCAGCATGGTATCGTCTTATCTTTTGCTTCGATGATAATGTTTGTGAATTGCTGAATTTTGAAGTCAATTTTGTCGATTTCACGGAGAGATGGATGGATTAGATCGATACGACACGGTCGACTTCGCGACTGAATTCCCTCCAGTTGGCTTTCTGGTAGTCAGTTCGAAGCGCTCCTGGGGCACGGGTGGATTCAGTACAGATTTCATCCAGCACAGGGTTGTGGTCTGAATCGAGTTCCTGTTATTTTTCGCTTTCTCCTAGTCTCTGTATAAGATGGGCACTCCAAAAGTATGTGAATTACGGTTTTCGCAGCATTTCAATTTGCAAAGTTTGGGACTGCGTCTTTCTCTCGAAGACGTAGTTGTGTGTTTGTTTTTAATGTGTCCGATTCGTAGTCTGGTAATTTTTGTAGACTCGGATCTGTCCAGCTCGAGGTGGACCAGATTGTTTTGGTAGTAATTCTCTTTTATCTGCCAAAGTTTATTAGTTGTTGGAGTTGAAATCCAAACTACTGCATCCTTGCGAGCTGCTTTTTGGGTCCACGCGTCGTCGAAACTTATTACATTGCGGTCTACGCTCTCTGTTTAGCTGCTTTTGAGGCCTATTCAGGTTGAATTCTGCCTTAAATACGGTATAACGCTGAACTGTTCTTGAATTGTTGAAAAGTTCTCTGATAGTGTCTCGTCTATTTGTTGTGGGTCATTTGTAATCGTGTTATCTCTTAGGAGGCATATTGTGCAGTTGATGGACTGTCCAGAGGCTTGCTTTATTTTTTGCCATAAGTTTTTTGAGCTAAGTATTTTTGCTAGTCCTTCCTTGCCTTTTTCACGGCCTCTCCGTCATATGTTTAGTGTTTCTTTGAAAGGTTTAAATTTAAAAGAAAAGAGTTGGAGAAAAAAACTGTAAAAACAAGTGAAATATTTGAACGTCAACGCTCATGTCTTCGTCCAATTTACAATAGTATTAATATAATAATATGTACATTTCTCAATCATATTTTGTTATTATATACGAGTGAGTTAGCCGATTTTTTTGGATTAGTAATCTGACGATGATGACTGATCAGCTCCAAAGTTATGATTGTTTTTTTATGAAAACATACTTGTTCCGCTGCTTATACACATTAAAATGACTAAAATGTGTACAAATAAATATCTGTATAACTAACTTTATAAAAAAATAAATTAAATTGTATTATTTGTGTTTCAGGATTTGTACTGCGTTCGCAGTGACTTGGGAAACCTGCTGAAGGCTCTAGGCAGACTGGACGAGGCTAAGGTATGACCCATTGTAGCGTCGAGCTGGTAACTAATCCACAAAATATACACCACGTAAAATATCTCATAATAATATTCTTGGAATGAATGCACAGTTTGCAGTTTTGCGATTTTGCGATTTTGGAGCGTTTTATAAAAAAATATTTGTTTGTTAAAATTACAGGCGTAAATTTACAATCGAATGAATTCCTTTCATTTCGATTAGGCGTAACAATTTTATTAGGAAACAGCGTTCAAATTTAAAAATATTTATTTTAGAATTTAGCGTGCGTAGGAATTAATATTGATGTATAATTATTGCAATGCGTAAATTAAATCCGTGTTAACTCGTTTAAGCAGCGTAAAAACCTTGTGTGAATGGATTTTTTGTTGTTAATTTTCTTTTATAGCTATATTTTTGTTACATTTTCTCACTGATTAAAATATTTTCCGGCTAAATGATTTCAGTGTATCGTCACACAATGACAATTTACACAGTCTCAACACACACGCAGAATGGAAAGACGCGCGCGCGTGTGATCTACGTCAGTCGCGGCCCAGTCCACATATAAAATTATACCGATTCTAGGGTGTTATGAAATGGCACAGGACTCTCACTCACACACACACACATATGCACACACATCCGTGTATTGTGTGCGTTTGTGTATGTGCGCGGTGGATTATACCAGTCGCAGGTAAAGTGTATTGAGCTGCTCTCGGTGTCCGCAAACTTTATAATATATTTTAAAATGTGTTACCTTCAGAAAATCCCTCCTTCCATATCCTAGAGTCCCATACGAGTTACTGCAATGAAGGACGAGTGCGATTAGTTCGTATAATTGAATATATTTATTTTTAAGTGGCCGTTTGGTGATCTGTTGCGGCTTCCAAGGATATGCAGCCATAATTTCTTCGAAAAATTCCAGCACATAATTTTAGAAACAATTTTTTTTTGGCGTCAATGAAATGCGTAAATGTGGATTTTGTAGTACACTTTTCTGTTAAGCAATTAATTTTCAATTCAATTTTAAATAATTTAATTTAGTAAGATTTTTTTAAATATATAAACATAAATCATTGAAATACCATAATTAAAACTGTCCAATCTCGACCGAAATATATTGCCGAGAACAGTGTACTACTTAAGACTAGATAAAAATTGTAATTATTTTGTTTGCTGCGTAGCGTTGAAATAACTTTGTTATTGCATAACTTGGCGTAAATGCGAATTACCAGTTTGGAAACATTAATTTGGAGATTCCATTTATACAAAACGAAAAGTTTGAATATTTAATGAAACATAATTTTGGATTATTCTCCGAATTGATTTTTCTAACCACAATTTGGCGTACTTTGCGTAGCGTAAAATCTTTACTTAACCATTTGCGACTTTATATGAAGAAATCCACCGAGAAGAGCCTCCAATCAACGAGATTTTTTTTAATGAAAATCACCAAATATTAATACAAATTATCTAAAAGCAGGTGTCCTCTTCAACAGAACAAACATTTTTATTAGTTATGTTAGAATTGATTCGTTTAAATATTATATATTCACATAGTAAAATAATGTTTTTGTTAATTGTATTTCATAACGTATTGCTAAGTGTTCTTTTTTCAACCTTTCCCAACCTTTTAGGCGTGTTATTTGAAAGCTATCGAAACGCGTCCTGATTTTGCGGTCGCTTGGAGTAATTTGGGCTGTGTGTTCAATGCACAGGGCGAGATCTGGCTGGCCATTCATCACTTTGAAAAGGCAGTCACTCTGGACCCAAACTTTCTGGACGCCTACATTAATCTGGGAAATGTGTTGAAGGAGGCGCGCATTTTTGATCGGTGAGTGAATATTTAATTTATTTGATATTAGAATTTAATGAAAAGAATATTACTAGTCATAGTCGTGTAAGTCCTAAAACTAAACTGTATTCAAAAATTCTACAAGAAATCGTCTGCTATACTTATACGTCCGCTTTGCTATGCATATATTATGCTTAAAAATGATTGTGCTCTAGCCTAAATTATTAAGCGCAAAGTTTTGATACGGTCAAAGCACAATAATTAAATTTTATAAGCACAAATAATTTAAAATAAGAGCACAATTGATTTTTTAGCGGACGCTAAATTCATAGCCATTCATGAATTGTTAGTTGGAAGTTAAAAACAGTTGACGTTTTAATATTCAGCATAATGGCTTTGCGGTTGTATAGACAACGTTTAATTAAATCATGCGCTATATTTGTCTAGCTCTAATATGACATTTTATTGAACATTCTGCCAAGGGATATTTACGCTCAGCAGACCAAACAGTTACACAGCAGTGCTTGAAAGGCACCATTAACGTTAATGTCGCTCTTAATTAATTAAAGGATCATGAAATGAGTACGTGGGCGTCCTTTCAATTGAAATTTGTTGCTTTTACAGTGTTAATGGTGGATCCTAATGGAGTTTAACATTCAACTTCATGATTTACGATGTTTTAATATTGAATTTGTATAAATGTGTGCATTAAACATATTGTATAGTACAATAGAAAGCCTCATTGGTCTTGGATTGGGTCAATTAATTTAATGATAGTAATTCGGACTTTGGATTCTAGATTGCAATACCTTTTTGTAGGCATATAAAATTGGGAAACCATTCTAAAGATGATAATGTGATGAGTACAATATACATTCTAATCTTTATATGTGTTTTTAATTGACTGAATAAAAAACATTTTAAAAGGAATATTTTAAATTTATTTTAAAATACGTTTTTAAAAATGAGGGCGGTTAAATTTTGCTAGAGAAAACCTTTATTTGGGCATTACGAAATATATACAAAATTTTACTTTAATAAAATTTGTATTTTTTTTTATAAAAATACAGTGTAAACAAAATGATATGATAGAATTTTTCACCTCGGTTTCTAGCTGCGTTTTCAATTTTAAACTATATATTATTTTATGAACTTAAATTAAACTATAATTGAAAATATGAGTTTAATCAAATGAGATAAGTAGCTTATCGTAATATAATATTTAATAATGCTAATAATATAGTATAATAATGTAATATTAAGAATATCAGTGTATAAAATGCACTTTAAAACTATACAAAACTTATCTGAGTAAACAACCAACTTTAATGTCTATATACCGCGCCAAAGCTCCGGGCAAAACGAGCTCGCGTTACTGCATGCTAATTTATGTATTAGTTTCGTGGAAATTACGACATCAACAGTAAACACACCCAGCATAAGGTCGATCCAATACCCGTATAACCTAGAGCAAATCGCCCATGAACAGAACCCATTCGCACCCACCACCATACCCGCATGTACCACCCCCATATACCACCAACCACCACAACCATCGCAGAGCGCAGACTATATAAAATGTTTAACAAATGTGTCTACCCTCTGCCGTCTTTCGAGGTTTTATGGCGTCGCTTTTTGCACTGCCTCGAAAACACTGTTCGGTAATTTATTGAATATATATTTTCATTTCGTCTGGCTTCTGTGATGATGCCAACACAAAAGGTGTCAGCGCTCCATTTGCACTTACACGTTCGCAGGACCCGAACCTTATTTGAATAACTTTTCAATATAATCTCGGCTGGAATTGTATTCCGTTTATTGCTCTGATGCTAATCTTGTTTTATCGGGTTTTATATAGGAATATATAGATTCATTCTTATATACATGTATGTGTGTGTGTGTATCTCCATCACGTAAATCACTATTATATACCATTACAAGATTATCTGTTCGAAAACTTTTGCTATGGATTTCTTATATGGAATTATAGAAAAGGCAAGAAAATATTTTATTATAATATAATACTTTTGAACTGAAGTGGGGTAGAGTGGAACGAGAATAGTATTGTCTTCTTTGGGCGAAACTATCCTTCCGATTGGATTTTTTTAATGGATACTAATGGAGAGATCGAGCAAACTTTGCGGCGCCATTTGTAGACGTGATTGGATTGGTTAAAAATTGAAAAACGAAAATGAAAAAAGGACAAAATTCAACTCAATGATCATACTGGTACTGGATTTTGCAATATAAACAAAAAAAATCGCACAACTTGTGATTTAAATCGTGCTTCAAAGAGGTGACACAATACCTGCAGGACCATTTGCCACATAACTCAATATTCTGGTCAGATGTTTTGGTCAAGTTTTTAAAATCTTGGTGGTTTTAGCTTAAATAAATATGCATTGGATCATTACGAGCGCGGCTGAATGTTGCGAGCCTTTAGAAGCTATATGTTTCATAAAAGAAAGCGTTTTGGTACATGGAGGTGCCAAGAATTTCCCTATATGTAGAAATTTGGAGTCTCTCGAGTAGTTTTATTTAAAAATGAATTTACAGAAACAATTTTCACAAAAAAAGATTATGAACGCAAAAAAATACTTCGTTTAATTAATTAAAAAATCCATATTAAAAGCCAAGGTTCAAATTGATATGGGACTACAAAACCATTCAAGTTCTGTCTCAATTAAAAAATATTATTACTAAACTCAGTATGTTAAACAGTATAATTTATACTACGTTCTTTCATATTTATTTTTCTAACATTTCCAAGTCCAATTTGTTTTTATTGACTAAATTGCCCTTCTTTTTAAAAAGTCCAAATAATCCAACACTTTTTGATAAAAATTGACCAAAATAAAAAACTTTTTGAAATTTTTATGCGTGGAAGGCCAAAAAAAAAAAATTTTTTGGTTTGATATTTTTAATTATTTGTTGGACAATATTGAATTTTATGGTTTCCAAATACAGTGGGCAGTACTTATTCTCCCTACTAACGTGGTGTGCATTCTTTGTCAAGTGCATTTTTGTCACGGAAATGTTGTGAGAAAAATGCAATGCCGAGATGTGCATTTTTCTCACCAAACTTCGTTTTTCAGAAAAACAATAGTACACATTTGCGTTTCGCACAAAAACATCAAATTATTTTGTGAAACTTCAGGAATAATATACTCGGGAGTACAAAATGTCTTAACATTTGCATTAAATTATATATATTAGGAAAAAAAATGTGGGCAAAAGTCTATAAATTATTTTGACAAAAAAGCCATAAAAGAAAAACAAACCCATAACAAAAATATTTATTTCTTTCTGTTCTAATTTTCTTTCGTGACTCTACTATAGGGTAAAAATATTAAATATTTAAAACTATTTAATTATTAGGCTGGTTTTACGAATGCTCTTGATAATTATCGCCATAAAAACGCTAGTCTAACAGCATACTAAAAATGTTGAGCCTACTTATTATATCGAGCAACGTTTTAATATACATATATTTTTACTGCTCGTGTCCGCAAAGCAGCGTTCATAAAACAGGCCTATTATTAAATTATTTAATACGATATTGATTAAAAATTACATTATAGAAATATTATTATTACTGGTTCGATTCTTATATTTCTTGATTTATAAGCTTTAAAGTAGGTTTCTTGCAAATTTAGTTTAAAAAACAATCTTTTGAAGAATTAATATTTACAAATATTTTATAGCTCTATTCGTATAGAAAAACACATAACAACTGTAATGAAGATTTCAGAGTATAAACAAGCAGGCCTCATTTATTTCTTTTTTTTCTCTTTTTTAATTTGACACAATCTCCATTTTTAATTTTGGACGGTAACAATTCATTAAAAATTGCTCTTACCAAGCCCTCCTTAAAGATATTTTTTTAAATTAAAGGGCAAACTACTATTTAAATTAAAATAACCCGATATTTTATATAAAAAATATTAAGGTTTATCAGTGATCATTCGTTATGCAGAGAAGTATCAACAATTGAGCTCCAAAGGTAACGCTTCAAATAAGCCAAATTGTGAATTTTGAACAACAATTTTGTGCTATCTAGTTTTAAAAACCCGGTTTTCATAATGGGTTATGCGGTATTTTTATGAAGACACATGTGATGTTTTTTTTTACAATTTGAACGTAGCCAAAAGACAAGTCGCTTTTAAATAAAATACAAAAGATCCGACAAATTAAAATTGCCAAAAGATCGTTTGAATTGGAAGCAGCGACAGTGAGACCCGATAATCTGGAGCGATGAATCTAGATTCGAAGTATCCTTTGGTTATACAAGCAGTCAGCACTCCAAACTAATCACTTCATCCCGTGTTCCTAATTAAAAAAGGAAGTTTGTACCTTTCGTAATGGTCTGGGGCATAAATATAAATAAATGCTGCCAAATACCAGGATCCTAACCTAAAAGCGTTAGTTAGAGACTTGAGCAGCGAAATATGGACATTTTATATTCCAGCAGGACGGCGCTTTTTGTCATACAGCAAAAACTACCGTGGGTTGGATCGTTCAAAATGATTTTATGGTTTTGCATTGGCCATTATGCAGCCCGGATATCTATCACATTGAGTCCTTGTAAGGTAAAATTGAAGAATCACCTCAGCAAAACCCATGTCGGACAAAAAAGCGTTATTATTCGAGGAAATAAAAACAATTTTTGCATCAATACCTGAAATATATTGTAAGGACCTTGTTTAAACGATGGAACGACCAATTGAAGCCTTTATCAATTTATTCATTTTACTTTTTTACCTTACGAAAGCATAATAACCTTAACCTTAAACTTAAATTTAGAATTATTTTTAAGAGTTGTCTTATATGATTTAACTTAAATTCTCTGGGTGAACGATGGTTCGTTGACTTGGAGAATAGTATATGACCGCCGATAGATATTTCGGCACCTGGAAAAGTGGAAGTAGGTTACCTTTTTCTGATCCTGCTTAAATCTATGTACCAAGTAAGACTTAAAAAAAACATTGATAAAAAAATGTAACATCTTTCTTTTAACTTTACTTGGTTTATAGAATTTTCGACACCTTTTTAACCCATCAGTTCCACTTATTTGATTTAACATTCCAACTCAAACTTGGTACATAGATTCGTTTGTTCAGGACTTAAGAACAAATAATAATAAAAAATGTAATATTACAACTTTATTAAAAATAGGTTTTTACTTCTCTTGTTATAATAAATACAATATCCTTTTTCTTTTTTTATAAGCGTGGGAGGCCTGTATATGTTAAGTCCCTTTCTTTCCTTTCTCGTATATAAACTAAATCCTAATATTGATTTATAGTCCTGCGCTCAATGATCAAATAATGTTCTGTTGTTTGTGTCTCTCCATTTCTTCGAAAACTAATTATTTGTTAGTGCCAGGTATAGGTCATGATATGACCTAGAAACTAGCTTAACAAAAAAATGTTTGCATTGTTGGCTTGCCAATAAATTGTGATGCAGTGATATTCTGCAAAAAATAATTTATAATATTTATGTTGTGATTTGAATAAATATATAATTCAACTGACTCTCAGAATAATATATCAAGTATTTTATATTAGGTTATATCAAAAAATAACGCTCATCATCGTTATTTTTTGATATAACTTTATTAAATATATTAAATATTAAATATAAATTATGAACGTAACCTAATATAAGTGAATCGAGGTCAATATAATAACTTTTTTAATAATAAAGTAATAAAATGGAATATGGTTCAAATATAATGCATTGGAAATGATTCGATTTTAGTACAATGCACTCGATTCTTGGGATTTTTTTGCAATATATTATAACATATATTTTACTATGTACATTTATACGTAATATTCGGAATATACGGAAATTACCGCACTGCGAAGTCGTGTCATATTGCCGAGAGGCGAATTCGCTCTTTTAGTCTACACTAAATTCAGACGCTGTGATGCGCATACGGTATTCGATAGCCCCAAGCAACGCTTGCACTGGCGCACGGTGGGGAACTTTTCAAGAATTTTGGCCAAAAGTTTATAACTACCGAGACAATAAAAATTTCGCACCATTTTTTTTAATAACTAATCTTGCTTTTGTAATAAAATCAGCTATCTCTACATTTTTTTTATAATTAAATATTGAATGGATTTTTACACTTTTTTTAACTTTTCATATAGAAATGTGAAGTTTTCATTAAACTTTGATCAGCGGTGGCAACCTTAAATTTAAATAAAATCGCAGAAGTTTTTTTAGTGTATGACTTATTTAGTAAACTTAATTTTAGGAAACAAATTACATCTCTTTTTTCCTAATAACATACATAACATACATTTTTCATCCTAAATAAGTCATATAGTAGCAAGTTTCCATAATATAGCGCATTTTTAATATTTAAGACCAAAGTTCAAAAATTTTAACAACAAATTAAATATCTAAAGAGTGTTTTTTAGAGGTATAGTACTTTGAAATGAAAAAAAACATGGATGTATTTTTAAAATTGACATGATATTGACATTATTGAAAAGATAATCTTTTGGCATTATAATTTAAATATGATTTCTGGCATATGACCGCCAAGACTGGCTCGGAGATAATCTAATCTGGAGTTCCAATTTTCAATTACTTTTTACAACATTTGTGTTACCAAACGTTTCCTTCACATGTTGCGCCGTCTTGTTGAAACCAAAGTACCTCCAAATCACAGTGGTTGAATTGAGGAACGAAAAAGTCACTGTCAAGTGTCAAGTAACGTTCTGGCCAGCATCGTTTTTAAAGAAGTACGGACCAATTTCCACCAGCCCATAAAGCACACCAAACAGTCAGTTTTTCTGGATGTAGCAGTGTTTCAAGCATTATCTTCACCCCAAATACTGCAGTTTTGTTTATTGACGTAGCCATTCAACCAAAAGTGAGCTTCATCGCTAAACAAAATTCTCTTATGAAAATGCGCGATACGTATTTCGAACAGAATGATTATTTTCAAAATAAATTTGCACAATTTTAAAGCGTTGTTCAGGCGTCAGTCTATTCATGTTGAAATGTCAAACCAAACACAAATCACTTGACAGATGACAAAATGGTCGCCAGTTAAAACGGTGTTTAAAACTTAAAATTCTATGCCTCTAAAAAAAACACCTTTATTATTTATTATATAGAAATAAAATAAAAGGCTGAAGTTTACTTTAGCTCACCCTCCCACATTTTTTTTAGGGAATGTAGGGGATGTTTTCCCGAACGTTTTTTTGCCTGGAAAAATCCCCTTAAGGGCTTAAGGGTTTTTTTAGGGTGATGCCTACGGCAATATAGGGTTGTTATTGTAAATCAAAAATGTGATGCCGTAGGCATCACGTTTCCTTCCATAAAACGCTTTTGGTCATAGAGTACTTTTCTACTTCTATAATAATATATTTTACAAAATTAATTTAATTTACTAGGGAACTATAATATGTCGTACTTCAAAAATCCCCCCTCTAATGCACATCCTACCAAAAATCCTTCTAAAAGGGTCCATTTTAACCTAAAAAACCTTAAATTCTTAGGGCGATTTTTACAGGTAAAAAAAAACGTTTCGGAATCGGAAACATCACTACATCCCCTAAAAAAATGTTTTTAGGGAGGAACGCTAAAGTAAAGATTTGTCAAACAAAAATAGGTTTAAAAAAACTTTTTTATAAAGTTATGTTATATAAGAAAAATATAAAAATAAAAAAAGAGTTTTGAATTGGTTTACACGCTTAAGATTTCTGCATATTCACCCTAAAATAGTCATTTAACAGAAACATTAAAAAACAAAGCGCATATATATATTTTTTATTTATGGCTAAAGTAATAAAAAATCAACATAGTATTAAAAAATAAAA
>JAAAKO020045668.1:0-11661 GCA_010015015.2 Bolitophila cinerea
ATTCTATTTACATACTTATATCTAACTAAATTTACCATAATATAATTCAAGCTATTTATGTCCATATACGCCAAATACCTTTTCGTCATTATTGACCTTTTTTACTTATATCGTTATGCCGTTCGTGGTAGCTTGATGTCTGACCGTTTTTCTTTCTGCATGACTATAAAAAAATGAATTACCAATACAACTCGACCAATTCATCGATATTTGTGCTAAAGGCCAAACCACCCCCACGAATACCCAAGGCAGGCAAATACAAAAATAAAAATCTAACGTACTGAAAATTTATTTGCTACATTACCCCCTTAGTTCACACAAAAATTTTGAAAGCAAGGCGCCAATTTTGAATTGTTACATTGCTTTCAAAATTTTTAATTTTATGTAAGTAGCATACGAAAGTTAACATGTGCTTTAGCACCCATTCAACGTTATGTCAAACATATATCAACAAAAAAAATTCAAAGTATCAGTGCTTAAGCACTCGCTCAATGTTACGTCGAGCAACTGACAAAAAAAAATTAACAAAATATACCAAAATTACAGGTGCATACGCACTTGTTCAACTTTATGTCGAACCACTGTTATTAACCACTTAATTATACGCGTCTAATTATACATAGCACAAAAAGGACATTACAAACAAAAATGCAAGTTTATTTTCTACTGAACTGACTCAGAAGTTGTGTTTTATTCTCTTGCTATTTTGAGTATAGTACTAGAAGAGTATACCACAGCTGAAATTTTTAATGCTGGTTGGAAAACTTGTAATTAGATAATAATAATTAATATATGAAACTCTCATGAATGTAACCAGCAAACGGAGTGGAAATGACTTTATTAGAAACTCTAAATTATTAGTACTAACTACAGGACACTAGAATTAGTTGCGCCACACTGGCTTGGTGCTGTGTTTTGGTTTTCTAGAATTTGCGACTATTAACACGATATTAGCGTTAAAAGCTCCATAGCTCAAGTGTTTATGTAGTTCAATTAACTCTACATTCGAATATATTTTATCTATAAGATTATTTTGTTTATTAAAAGTTAAAATTATTTTAAATTTACATTTTAAATGTTATTATCGTTCAAACGTTCACTATCGTTTTATATGTTGGGAGCTAAAGACTCCTTTAATTTGTTTCCCGGTAAGATCCTCTAATATGTAACTGCTAGTACCGATTTTCTCTTTAATCCGTACTTTGACGAATTTGGGGGCTAATTTTGCGGTAAATCCTTTAGCAGCATCCGACTGCACGAAGTTCTTGCGCCAGACTACTTCTCCAGGTTCATAAGATATCGTACGCGACCTAAGATCGTACTGGGATTTACTCTTTTCATAGGATTTTCTCAAATTGGACTCAACTAACTTTCTAATACTGTATAATCTTTCGGTGTTGACTGTACTGGAGTTATCGAAGTCGCTGCACTGAATGCCATCGAAATAAGAGTCCCCGGCGGTTACCATTTCACGACCGAAATTTATAAAATATGGAGAGAATCCCGTGCTAGAGTGGACGGACGTGTTCATGGCACAAGCGATATCTGCAAGGTGAATGTCCCAGTTCTTGTGAGAATCGTCGTTTTTGATATAAGCTCGTATGGCTGTTCCTACTGTTTTGTTGGTCGCTTCCGTAGCGTTTGCCTGTGGATGGTACACAGAAGTATACCAAGGGGTGACTTTGTGGTTATCAAGAAATTGCCTAAACTCTGATGATATCAACTGGGGTCCATTATCGCAAATCAGGTACTGTGGAGTTCCAAACGTTCTAAATACTTGCTTTTCTATAAACTGAATCGATGACTTGGAAGTTGCGCTACGCATCGGGTGGAGTAGTACGAATTTGGAAAAGGCATCTGTTATAACCAAAATATAGCAGTTTCCATTTTTAGAACGGGTAAGAGGACCAATAAAATCTAAACTAATCATTCGCCATGGACACTCAACTTCCCTCATTTTTCCCATAGGAGCCCTTTGACATTGATTCGTAGATTTCGACGCCTTGCACTGTTGACAGTTTGCGACGTATTTACCAATTTCTCGCGCCATGTGTGGCCAATAATACAACCGTCTTACTCTGTCGTACGTTTTATAAAAGCCCCCATGTGCAGAAAGAGGATCATCGTGACAACCTTTTAAGATAATAGCACGCGCATGCATTGGAACTACCATTCTCCATTCATTCACATACCCAAAATTCTTCTTTCCATTTAAACAGTGTTTATACAATTTATTGTCTTCGAGCCTAAATTGTGGATACGATTCCGGGCACATCTTAATACTTTCCGTCAACTTATCGTACCATGGGTCCAGGTTGGAACTATCAAGATCAACTACGTCGACCGACCTAGAGAGTGCATCTGGGACAGTCATTAACTTACCTTTTCTGTGTATAATTTTAAAATCGTATGGCTGAAGCCTTAATGCCCACCGACCTAATCGCCCACACGGATCCTTTAGGTTATGTAGCCATTGAAGCGAAGCGTGATCTGTAACAACCGAAAACATTACACCTTCAATATAAGGCCTAAACTTTTCCACCGCTGATATGACCGCCAAACACTCCCGCTCGGTTGTTTGGTATTTCTTCTGGGCCGAAGTAAGTTTGCGACTGAAAAAAGCTATAACCTTCTCATCGTTACCTTCGCCTTGAATAAGAACAGCGCCAATACCAAAATCCGACGCGTCTGTCTGAATTACAAATGGCTTGTTGTAATCGGGATTCGACAATACAGGTGCGGAAGTCAACACTACCTTTAAAAGTTCCAACGCCGTCTGAGCCCCCTCCGTCCAAGTAAATTTGGATTTCGCTTTTTTTAACAACTCTGTAAGTGGTGCTGCAATCGTTGCGAAGTCCGGTATGAACCTCCTATACCATCCGGCCATTCCCAACAGGCGTCGAACGTCTTTGACGCATTTTGGAGTGGAATACGAGATAATTGCAGATATTTTATCGGGATCGGGCTTTTTACCCTCTTTGCTGATGATGTACCCCAAATACTTAAGGCTCTTCATTGCGAACCTAGACTTTTCGCTGCTTATTGTAAGACCTGACGCAGATAACCTCTCCGCTACTTTCTTGAGAATATCTAAATGCTCTTCGAACGTTTCTGTGGCTATTATTAAATCGTCCAAATAAACAAACACGTGTGGCTCTAGATCGCAACCAATAATTCTATCCATAAGACGGCATAGGGTGGCTGCACTATTACAGAGCCCAAAAGGCATACGCTTGAATTGATAAAAGCCCCGACCAGAAATCGCAAAAGCTGTTTTAGGCCTAGACTCCCTATCCAACTCTACCTGCCAAAATGCATCCGAGAGATCCACCGATGAAAGAAATGTTGTGCCTTTGAGTCTTCCGAGAATTCTATCTACTTGTGGCTGTAAATAAGCATCCTTCATGGTTACCGCATTAAGTTTTCTGGCGTCTATGCAAAGGCGAATTTTACCTGATGGTTTCCTCACCGCGACCATAGGGTTAGACCATGAACTAGAGCTCTCCTCAATTATACCGAGGGCCAACATCCTATCAATTTCCTTACCGATCTCAGACTGAATATATGGAGACATAACATAGTGTCGCTGTTTAATTGGCTGGGCGCTTCCGGTATCGATAGTATGGCTTAGTACCTTAGTGCAACTTAAAATACCTGCCTTCGTAAAAACAAAACCTTTAATAGCCGTTTGTAACAACCTAGCGTCTTCTATAGTGAGATCATGAATATCATATGCGGGACTAATCTTCTCCTCCTCCAATACTTCACATATAACCGGTCGAATACAAAATGCTTTCCAAAAATCAATTCCTAATATTAAATTGCTCGCTATATTTGGTACTAGAAGGGTTGGAACTAATTTCATGACCCCATTATAAATGTAAGGTACGTCGACGTAACTATCCACAACATGTTTGGTACCATCAGCAGTCCTAACTACTACGTTCGTTTTCTGGGATGGAATTGATTTAAAGTAATCGCTCGTTGCAATAGAGCACTGGGCTCCGGAATCCAATAGACCTCGATAATGTTTTTCGCCGACCATCACATTAACATAAGGTCGATTGTCATTTGAAATATTTATTAAGCTAGCAGATGTAAAGGAAAATATTGGTATGTTAGAAGACCCTATTGATGGTTTTGTGTCAAATCGCGAGCGGTCATCTCTCTCGGATTCGACGAATCTTTTCCCGAACATGTCGGGCAAGTAGGTATAGTTAATCCCAAACCACCACAACCAAAGCAGAACTTACGCGTACGCGGCTCCTCGCAATCTCGAAAATTATGCCCTACCTTTTTGCAGTTAAAACACTCCTGCTGTCGTGGCCTCTGGCGATGATTTAAATCAGACCTTTGATTATTACCTGACCTCCGACCACTATCCATATAGCATAATTCAGCCTGTCCTTCGGATGACTCGTCATCTGATTTCTCGATACAATAAACTTGCTTCTGGCCCCGAGATTCGCTTTGCTCGATCGAGATTTTATAGCTATCGATTCTTCTACATACTTCTGTAAGTTCATCAAGATTCTGGATACCAAGAGGAGTGACGCTTAAGGCATACCGGCGTAAAAGATTTTTCTGAACTATGTAAACTTTGTGGGACTCTGAAAGAGGGATAGCCAAACGCTTGAATAAAGATTGCATTTCGATGATGTATGATCCAATAGTCTCCGTCTTTGCCTGTAAACGGTTTTCGATTGTTGATAAAAGCAAAAAATCATGGTTAGCTGGTAGAAATTCCCTCTTCAAGGCAACGACGAATTGATTCCACGTGAATATTTGGTCATGTACATTAAGAAACCATTGACGAGCTCTCCCATCTAACAAGTGGACAATTGCATACAATAACTCTTCATCTTCAACCTGCTCGGACCTTTGGAAAAGCATGACCTGCGACAGAAATTCATGGACATTGTGGTTAGGCTCAATTCCTGTAAACTGAATCTTCCACTGGTTAACTGGGACTTTACGACGGTGGCTTTGGTTAAATCTCACAGGGTTACGAAAATCATTGACTGCAGGCATATAATTAGGATGTGTATCATATGGAGTATGCTGGTTCGGTCTAAATATTGGTTGATTCGGTGGTGGATTTTTGTCACGGAAATTGCTTGCTCGATCTTCTTCTTGCGGGTTAAATTGAGGTGAATAATTGGAATAGTTAATGGGGTTTTGATCATAACTACTTCTTTTTGAATATGGCTGATCTTGAAATTGATTAGGGATCCTGTTCGGGTCATGTTGATCATAACCGTGTTGTTGTAGGAATGAGGTTTGAGATTGGGTTTGGATTCGTTGTGGGTTTGACTTTTGAACATAAGAATGTCCCTGAGAAGATGATACGACCTGAGGTTGAATTGAGAACCGTACTGGGTTCGACTGGTGAGGCTGGCTAAGTTTAGGTATATACGATTCTGTTTGAGGCTGATTTTGAAACCGTTGAGGGTTCCACTGATGATCTTGATAATATTTTTGAGAGTATATTTCACCTAAAGGTTCGACCGAATTAAAACACACTTTAGGACGAGATGGTTCACTAGATTTCAATTGACCCCCCATCCCAGGACTTTTTCGCACCGACCTTGACTTATTAGATCCCTCCACTTCTTTGAATGATTTTTGAAAATGGTACCCAGTCGGTTCGCCATCGATAGGCAAGGTAGAATCTTGACAGATGCCAGTTCGGTTTTCAGACGGGTTGTCTTTGTTTTTAAATACTGCCCTAAGCAAACCTAATAATTCATCTATCTTAGCTCTATCTGCGTCTTGGGTTTGGTTCTTATGTGACTCTTGTATTTTTCCTTCTGCTGAGTGCCGTGGATCAAATGGGTTTGCCTTCGGATTTAACGCTGATGTCGAGGCAATTTCATCAAACACATCTTACCTCTCCTCTTGACTAAGTTGTCGAATATCAAAAAATGACTCACGTCTCCCCCCCTCGGTGTCTCCAATGTCCTCCAGACTATCTACCCTTAATGCAGCTGCTATTTGATAACCAACAGCTTCTAAATGCGAATTTGACAAGAGGTTTTGTCGAGACGGAAATTTCTTTGGTATAGCGCCTAAAGACATGGTACTTTGGGGCGAACTTATCTTTCTAAAATCACCTAAATCCTCGATGCGACCTGAAATTTTCTTTAATAAATCGTACACCAGTTTCCTATCGGCTTCCTCATGGCCAAACAGGCCAATGGCCAACCCTAAGTCTTAGATGAACTAGTCGTGACCTCCCCTCTTCAACACCTGGAACATAGTTAGATTCACAAGCTGATTTAATATTAATGCAAATATTCTCGTAAATCTCCTCTAAGTTTGGATAAGCCTCAGTTTCATTAACCACATCTGGATTGGTTGACGGAACTGGGATTTTTCCACTTTCCTCCTAATTAAAATAATCTCTAAGTTTAGACTTCTTTACTCTTTGATGACTAAGATTACAAACTCCCAGTATCGTCAACTCGTAATCCAGTTCATCATTGGTGAGGTGCAATGGATCCATTGTAAACATATTTAGTATTTGTAGAGAAGATAGATAAATAGATTGTCTAGGCTTGAAAGATCACAAACAAATAAAAATATTACTCAAGCTATCTATTTTCCCATCTGCATTGCCAGTGCTGTATAGTTTCAGCTCTCCAGCCAGCGCGGTAGGCTGAGTGGATACCGTTTGTGGCTACATTCCCAGAATGGTATCAAAAGTAATTCCGCCGATGTGCCGCGTTGTTGAAAGCGTCGGAAAATGTCTCGGCAGTCTATCAGCAGCTTTGATGTTTTGGCTACAATTTTTGGGTTATCCAGAGCCCTTAGCCCGGATATGCTATCGGAGGATACTATATATTTTATATTTGACCGCATTGATCTTGCTGTCACTCCTGCTTGTGCGATAGCCGTCAGATCTGCGTCATATACAGATGCCGGTTGGGTTAACTGTAGCTGTTCCTTACGATCCTGGCTAATATAAACTGATGCTCCTGTACCATCTTTAATTTTAGAGGCGTCGGTGTAGAAAAGATAATGACTACATCATTTGCAGTAATTTCTTTCCATTTGTCAAAATACTTGGTGGCTTCTGCTGCGTATTGATTTTTAGGAACCTCAGACAGTTTATGTTTTAACACATACGAAATGTCTGGAATGAAAAAACTGTTTTCAGAATCCATTGGGATGTTCAGATTCAATATCGGTTGAGTGATTGATGCAGTTGTCCCCTTAGCATCAGATTGTCTTGCATGCTGGGACTTTTGCGCAGTCAATCTTAAGGGCTCGGAATGACTATAGTGAAGTACATCTTAGCAACCAGATGAAGCCTGATGTCAAGCGGGATGATACCACTAAGTACTTTAAGCGTTCCAGTATGTATTGTGCGCATCAGTCCAAGACATACACGGAGAGCGCGACATTGAATTCTTTGTAGTTGCAGCATACGTGATTTTGAAAGTCCGATCATGACTACAGCCCTATGAACTCTATTAAAGAACGAACCGTTGGCGTTGCCTTGTATAAGAGAAGCATACAGGACGGATGGGCTCCCCACCAGGTACTGCAAATCGATCGCATATTACCCTTTCTGCTTAGTTCGTGCACATGCGGCAGCATGTGTCGGAAGCAAAAATCGGAGGCAATGTGAAACAGGCATTAAAATTAGTTTGTTTTTTTCTCCTTAAATATTCCCATCAGGCTTTTTGGCATATGGAAGTTGGGATAGAGATGAAACTTCGTTATAGGAGTCTTGAGGAGGAACCCTTCCTAAAAATATGTTACATCTTGAATAAATATTCCCATCAGGCTTTTTGACATACGTTTTATTTTCAAAGGTGGTTTTTGAATAGAAGGACTGGAAAATGTGTCGGTCGTAAATCTTGCTATATCCGCCTTTTTATTACAAAAATAGTTGTTCATGTTTTTTTTGTCATTTTTAGCTGTATTAACCTAAATTTTCAGTAAAATAAAATTTTCATATTCTTTAGTTTGTAATTTTTCTTCCATTTTAGTATTTGTTTTTATTTTGTTGCATTTTTATGTTTTTTTTGTTGTTATTGTTGTTTTTTTGTTAAAATAAGAAAATGTGTGAGAAAATGGTAAGAAATAATCGGGAAATGGTCTTTCGGGCAATTTTTATTTTGAGAAATTGTCGTAAAAGAAGTAAAAGCTTGAAAAATGGCTCCAAAAAGGTAGATTATTTTTATTTATTTTTCTATCTTTGGATTTTATCTCTTAAACACAAAAAAGTCACTTTAAATAACTCCTATTCTTAAGTAGGGTTTTTCGTACTAAAAGTAACCTTACGTACTAAATTCCAAAAATCCTTTTTACCGCCTGCTAAAGTAAAAAATTCCAATTTGGTATCACATATTTATAAGCGCTTTTCTGTTTATTTCATTTTATAACATATAATTGTTAAACTTGTTAAACATCATTATTAAACAAATTTAAATTATTAGGAGTTTTTTTAATTATGTGGTGCAGTAGTTATAATTTAATTTGGTAGAGCTCAGACAAACCAAAAAGCACCCAAAATAGGTTCAAATTAAGCGCCTAAAAAAGTTTTTTTTTTAATTTTTGGTTGCCTTACTAATAAATTCAAAGTAGGTTGCATAAATTTATGCATTTTTTGATATTTTATGCCATTCTCTAAAAGTGACTAATCATAATAATAATATTACGCACGCTTGTTTTAATAATAATCTTGTTTGTTGATAACTCATAACATCATAACAATGATGACAAATATTTATTTTTAATATGCACTAACTATAGTAAAAAAGATTAAATGATTAGTATTAGCAAAAAATACATTCCAGTATAAATAGTGTAGAAAATGCAATTCTTATGGTAGTTAATTAATACAAATCTTACGTTCTTAAATAAGCCAAATTAAAATTAGTCATAAAATAGGTATTAAATTAAATCTGCAAGCTATGGTTTTCGTAAAAGCTTATCACTGTCTATTGATCTGCATCATTCTTAAAGAATGGTAAGTGTTCAAAATGAATTTGGTTAAAAGTTGTTATCACATTTTTATTATCTTTGGCGCAGTCAGGCATTTTTCACACGATTCCAGCGTCAAAGTTTGAAAGAGCACAACATCTTGAGAGCAAAACACGGTTCTCCGCCACTCGAGCTGGATGAGAAATTAAATAATTTGGCTCAGGAGTGGGCACAGGTACATTAGATGAACACTTGTTGATTGTTTTCGTAACTTTCAATTTTTGCTTTGGGCGCGTAGCATCTTGCCGACAAATATCTGTTTGACCATAGACCAGATAATCAGTACGGTGAGAACCTTCGCAGGACAATTGCATCTGACGCAGTCGATGGAGCAGAATCTGTTGACTCTTGGTACTCTGAAATAAAATTGTACGACTTCAACGACGGAGGCTTGAGTTTAGAAACCATTCATTTTACGCAGGTCGTGTGGAAAGACACCAAGAAGATTGGCCTGGGCATAGCTAGAGAGGATGATATGCTTATCGTGGTGGCCAACTACGATCCACCGGGTAACGTAGACGGGGGTTTTGAGGACAATGTTCTTCCAACAATGTAAAAAGTACCTATAACTAGGATGATGCCGATTTAGATAAAAACCACTAAATTTCTAATTTCAGATCGTCGATAAGCGGAAAAGCTGTACGAGTTTACGAAAAGTCTGCAGTTTTTTTTGCTTTAGTTTTAACATTGTTTTCCTGGGTTAGCAGTACTTTAAGAAAATAAAAACATAATATTTATATATGAATAATATTTCGCCTGCTTGGAATTTTAAGGTTTTTAATTGTACAAGGAACAATATGCTTAAACAACTTGGTCTGTAAAATTTCAAACTTTAATATTGATATTAGCATGTTGTCATAAACAATGAAAACGAATATAAAACAATGTTTGTAATAAACTGAAAAAAAACTTCGAACTAAAAAAGGACCTCTTTTTTCTAGACCTTATCTACGGAGTCTTTATATCGTGTATTATGTCCTGTTTACCCAGTAAATCTAGACGGGCTGTAGGTCTTTCTAAAACAGTCTTTCGCGAACGAAACTGATAGACTCCGAGTCAAATTAAGTTTAGTATTTCGCGCCATCCCGGTGGGAATGGGAGGATCTGGCATGTCTGACCCTTTCCTGAGCTACTTGTTGAACTCAAATAAACTCTTTACAAAACAAAACATATCAACGAAACAAGACTACTACCTCAAGGGCTTTGTGGGGGTAAGAAAAGAAAACTACCAAACAAGCCCATGGTTAACCAAAAAAAGCTCCGCTGATGGTCGTAATAGAGTAGATGAAAGTCGGTGGAGTAGATGGTAGCGTAAAATGTCGGGCAAAAGAGTGGTATGATTTAAACTGTTCCATAAGTTGGGCAACATGTGAAGCCTACCACGGCTTCAGGACGTGGAGTTTGTGGCTCAGCCAGGACCGATAAAACGGGCAATTGCGAATCGACACAGGGGAGGAAAGTTGGTCAGACGACAAACCGAATTGGTCAACCTGCGGCGGTAGTAAAGCCGACTGGACGACAAAGTAGGAAGCGATCTGTGAAACTTCAACTGGGTGAGTGCGAAAGGTAGAGGTGAGACTACACCAGACCTTTTTGGGTTTGGTAAGGTCACCTAAGCCAAAAGTAAATTTGGTCACCAGACGAATTATAAGCCAAAGAGGCGAACACCAAAAAAATACTGGAGCCGGGTCTGAAAAGACCACTACATAGGGCTCAGCAACGACAATCGCAACGGATGAGAGATGAGAAATGAAAGAGATGCCAAATGAGAGAACTGGAAGCAGGCAATGAGATGAGTGCTCGAACAGACACAAAAACCAATGTAATCATGCGTCCAAGACGAAAAGTCCGGCAGGGACAAGCTAAATATAAACCCTGACGAAGAAGAGTTACATGAACGCTTTAGCAGCTGATCTAAGCGTACGGTAGTGATCAACAGCAAAAGGGCAACAACTAACCAACTAGCTGACCAAAAAGCGTATCCGTATAAACGACGCTTCGACTAAAGTCACGAAGGTCCAGATGCATTTCAGTGTCAGCTATGGCTTCACTCCAATCTTCTTCCGATCCTATGGACCAAAGTACAAAAGTCCTTTTCCAACAAACCCTCGATGAAAGTCGAGAAACACACTGACGATGCTTTTGGTTCCATGAAAGGCACAATTCAAGCCAGAGTGTCTCCCCATAATGATAAGTTGAAGGACACCTAGCCGACGTTTATGATATATCTGAACATTTTCTAAAGGGGTTGGAACATGAGAAGGAATTAGTATTATAGGTGGATGCCATACTTCCTCTATTTCAAATTACTCCAGTGTTACCTACAACATTGCCAAGTAGTCATACAAATCATCATTGTGTTGCTTCTGAAGTTGCAAATATAGATATTGCTCTCAACCAAAAGCCATTAGAAATAAAAAGGAAAAAAAAAGGATTCTCTACATTCCAATAAAACCAATAGAAGAATGAAAAGGAAGAATACTATTGTCGAGTTCTTAAACGATTGTATTCTATGTTCCATCAACTAAAATTGATGCAATTATTATGGATCCGGAAGGTGGAAACAAAACAAGAGTTATCTAATGGAATCATTTTTAGGCACCAATAAATCACGATTTTATGTTAGGTCTAGCCCTATTGAAAAATTAAGAGCTAAATCCGCCATCT
>JAAAKO020045679.1:0-11661 GCA_010015015.2 Bolitophila cinerea
CTTTGAACCATCTTCCCAACCTAAAGGTGTCATTTCCTAAAAAAAAAAATATATTACTTTTGGAGGGATAAAAAGTACTAATTCCTAAGCTGCCCTTTGCCCTTTCCACTCTAAAGTTTGAAAAAAGGGCTGAGCGAAATTACCTCTCCTTAAGGGTAGCATATGTGCTACGTGGCGAGCTACGTGGTTACCAACCTCCTATGGCCCGAAATGTTTCCCACACATTTATTTATTTATTTATTTATACTTTTTATTTTATTTACTTATTTATGCTATTAATACTATACTGATATTAAACTATATAGGCTGCCGCCATGATTTTTTTCAACAAACTACTCTGTTTTAGCCACAGTGTAACTTACCTTTTTAGTGACGAAGAACAAGAAACGGGCAAAAATGTGTAAATGGATCTTGATTGAATGCAAGATAAATTGTATATACATTTAGTTTAGTATTACAAGTACAACTCCATTTTATGTAAACTGCGATATTTTTTAACATATCTTAGATACTAGCTCGTAAGAAAATGTTTGAACTACTAATTATTGTAAACCCAATATCATTTGTATAGGATACAATTTATCTTTTTTAAGTTATTAATAAACGTATAATAAATTAATAATATATATAATAATAAAAACAATTTTCTTGTTTTTTGTCATGCAGTATACACAATCTGCCTTACCGACACTTAAAAAGCTGCAGATAACTTACGCAAGATGTCGCCCTTCTGGGTGTGACATATATTGTATGTAGCATGCAGCGCGCTACGTTGTCGAACGCAAGAACGCACCCACGAACGTTGTGTCGGTGCAGCCAGAGTGGAAAGTACAGAGAACACTCTGATATTTATTGGGAAACAAAAAGAAGTTGAAAAACAGGACGTAAAAAATAGGCCACCACCAGAAACGTGTAATGGTCTAAACGACAACACAATTGCTTAGAGTGCTCTACCACCAGTGTATCCCCAAACAAGTGGCCCCCTTTGGGCAATGTGTATTAGGTGCGTTTGCTACGCTAAGGTCGCAGCAGTCGTCGCGATGCAGTGGTAAAAGTTTTTTTTTGTGTCGACATATTCACATACAAAAACACCAATACACTCAAACATAGAGCCCAGCAGAGCACACACGTTTAGTGTGTGTGTGAGAAAAAAAGAATTGTAGTCGCGCGCTCACATCACAATTCACAACTACTCCACGTTTGTGTGGTTTGACTACTAGTGCCAACAAAGAAATCAATCAATGGCACCGATTTCCTAGTCGGAACGGAATCGTCGTCATCGCGTCAACACAAAAATGCTGTCTATTGTCTCAAGTGCTGCTGCCCAGTGACAAAACAGTGCGCACTTGACTCACTACAATAACAGACCATAATAAACAATAAATGCAAAGTGGTCTTTTGCGCAAAGCCCTTGTGAGTGCTCCGCAACATATACACTAGCGTACAGTGTTTTTATAGTGACCATTGTGTAGATAAAATATAAACGCAAAAAAATCACACGCATACATAGCCATAATACAGCGATTGTGACACACCACACAACTCTTTAAAAGTGCGTTTTTTTTATTATTTTATATTATTTTAATTATTTTACAAAAATAAGACTGCATCGTGTTTTGTTGTTTATTTCCTTCATCTTCACTTGCTTAATGCTCTGCCACACTGCCATCGCCTTTGCCGAGTGGCTCGTATTAATTTATTATTGCTATTGCTAATTGTGTGTGAATGTATGTGGTGTGGTAATTGCAGCAATTAAACGCAGCAACACCAACAACAACAAAATATAAAGTGTATACAACATAGGGAACAAACGATCGCTGCACGTATTGTTAAATTAAGTTATGTGTGTACTCAGCCTATATACAAGTGAACTAAGTTAGCAAATCATAATATTTATGCAATCCATTTTTGTCTGTGTGTATGGAATATAGAATTTAAAAAAAATAAAATAAAACAACAATCATTCGTATACACACACAAAGTAGTTTTTAGTGGTGTATCTTGTGTGTGTGTGTTTAGTGGTGATCCAAATTTGTGTGTCTGTGTGTGTTTGCCAGTTCATGGGGAAGTTGTTATAAACACAAACGCAACAACAACAATCGGTCGTCTGCTGCACTGGTGCAATATCACGAAAGGTTGTTCAAGGATTTTGTGGTGGCATACATACACTTGCATACACAAAACCTACACATATATATATATATATATATAAATATATATTACTCATCGCATCCGCTCGTTCGACGTCACTCCACATACACAGATACGCGTGTAAATTGTGTTAAGCATAGCATTTTCTTTAAAGGACCAACGCGCGCAACCCTCCCGTCAAGCATCAATAATGTCTTCAAGGAATATACCTGCTGATAAGGTAAGCATAAAATAATATAGAATACCATTTCCGACCCTCCGCGTTTACGTTTACCAGCCATAACAAATTAGATTATAACGAAGAAAAATACAGAAATAAACAATAAATTGTTTCTCAGTTAATGTATACCCATAAACTCTGTCTGTATATAGTAAATCCGGAATACCTGTTTCTGGGCTGTGCTTGCAGCACGTCAATAACAGTACAACTACAAGTATAACGTGTGTTGTGTGTATTATATATATATATATACTCTTAATATATTGAATGTGTGTCGTCATTGCGCATTAAAAATCGTTTGGTCTAGCTGCGAGAGTGTGCGTGTCCTGTCTCGAATCTAAGCTGCCAGCCAAGAACAAGATATATTATACATATATTATAGATTACACAATATACATTACATACATATATGACGTGTGTATAATAATAACAAGTAGTACATCGTTTACCAACACTAAACAAACTAAATGTGTTCGTTAAGTTGAAACGCAATGACCCACACGCCGAATTACCTAATTGTTAAACACGTTGTTCTTCTTTCTCTCTCTGCTTGAGCCGCAGCGGCACATGGATGAGTGGCAACGGCTCCGCGGCGGCCCTTTGCAGATGTTTATATTGCTACGTGTGTTAATCTATTTTTGGAACTCAATACTAACTATATAAGCAAACTAGACATACACAGAATTTTTGTTTTCGATTCGTAAAGGCATTATTGTTTTTTAACGAACAATGGATTATGTTTTTAAGACCGAACACCATCACAATTATTTATTTTTGTTGTACGTTAAAATGGAAAGGATCTTTGGCCTCTTGTGATTAAAAAACAATCCAGATTGTCGATTGTGCTAATACTGCCCTGTTTTTTTAAAGTTGTTCTCTTCCCACTAGAATTCTTCTTTTAGCATTAAGCTGATAATTTCTCTCTTCCCACCTCTTTTATATAACCCTATATTGTTTAGATTTGTATCATCAATAATAATGAAGAATGTTTTTTTATCGGAACAATTAACTAGTATTATAACAAAAACAACAATTTTAATCCTAAATTAGGAATTGGTAAAAGGTTTCCTTACCATTTTTCTATAACACCTTTAAATGATATCGTAAAGATATGCCTGTTGGGACATTTTTGTATAGTTTGGTGCGATTCACAATAAAAATAATCCATTTCGGTTTAAACCAAAAACTACTTCTATTACGAAAAACGTATAAAACAAGATATTATTTTTGGAGGCCGTTGAGCACATTTTTCAAACTTAATTTTGAAAACTAAAAAAAAAACAATGATGCCTAACAAATCGAAAAAAAAAGATTAATCACCGTGGGTATGTCTAATATACGCGTTGTTTATATTATAAAACTATATAGAACAAAATAATGTGTTGTCATCAGTCTAAAGCTAAACACATATATACAGAGAAACATCTGATTTTACTTATTCGGCTTTCAATCGGCCTTTGAATAGATTCGTCTGATGTATGTGCTCTCCGAGCTCTGTGCAAATTCGATTTGTTTTATTGATTCGGTTGCAAAATTCAAATCGAGCGTAGAACATACTAGTCTTTATTGAGAGCGTATTTTTATCTCTTAAAGCAGTTTCTGGTTTAATTATGCCAGACAAACGCCGCGTGGGTTTCGTAAACCTAGCGCAATTTATGCTCAATAGAAAAATGCAGTTTATTTAAATATATGCTGTATAACATTCTTATTATTTAAGTTATACACAGACACATACGAAAAACATGTATAATTTTTTCAATTTTTTACTTCCACTATCTTTTGGTAGGAAATTGGTATTTTAAAAGTTTTCCGGCAGTATTTAGTTTTATCGTTATAAAATATTTAAAGACACCGGTCAATCTAATATATTTTTACGTGAGATAAATGTTTCGTTTACATCTGTCCCAATTTACATTGAGACAGCTAAAAAAATTGGGTACTAAGTTCACTTGAAATAAAAAATATATATATCTCGAGCGAAAAAATGTTTTAGCTTTCATATAAAAACCTGTGTCAGTACTGAGTTCACGTGAACTTAGTGCTAGGCTTAAGAAATTAAACAATATGGTTCTATTAACCTACTTCTCTTCATCCATTATAGACTTGTTTTCAGTAACAATAAATTAATTTGGGAACTTATGAACAAACAAAAACATAAAATCTTTATATATTTTTTTTTAAAAGGTGAAGATGAAAAATATGATATAATATTTTCTTATGAATTGTAGCCAGTAATAAGGATTAATATGAAAAAAGTAAAGGTTCCGGTTATTTACTTTTAAAACAACATAATTTAAATTTTGTTCAAACACGAACAACGAAATAGTTGCAAGTATGTCGCAACTTTAATTTTTCGACTTCCTAACTGGATTTTTTGAAAAAATTACTCGCTTTGTTTCAAAAATTAGCGAACTCAAAAATCTTAATTAAATAGATAAACAAAGCTTTATAGGGGAATTCTAAATCCTGTGACGGTTTTTAAGTGACATTTCTAATCTTTTGATAAACGCCTACAAGAATTAACAGTAAGAAACCGTTTGATATTTTGCTGCAAATAGAGGGTTTTTTTGTTTTTTTCTTTGGTTTATGTATATTTTCAGTGTTTTTATAGTTTGGTATCGTAACTTCATATTGAGCGTTTACAGTTTATCAATGCTATGTTATTACACTTAGGTTATAAATAATATTGTACATATAGGTCTTATCAATGACTAATCACGTTTGTCGGTTTGTATTCGCAAGCTTATCAGTCTTTTGTTATTTTTGTGAATGTGGTTTGAAAATGTAATGTAATTTCGCAAATGTATGGCAATTTTTTTTTTATTAATATAACAATACCTTATTAAATGAATAATTTCACGTACAAATATTTGTATTGTATACTAATGTAATATTCTTTTATTTTTTACATTACATTCTATATAATATTTATTACAACATTTAAAAAAATTGCAAGTTTAAATTCTCTTTGTGTGATAAACAATATATATAGATATTATAAAACATTTGCAGAGATTCAGGTCATAATTGTCACTGACAGAATAGTGTAACAATGTCTATATCTATTCACAGAGCTGTCTTCCAACTTTTTAGCGTTGGCCCGCCAAGTTTACAAATGGCTTAAGCAATGGTGCTACTGGAGAGAAAAAATCTTTTAAACTAAAAACTCGTATACGATTATTTGCACAATATGAAGTTTGAGTTTGCTTGCAAGAAAATCAAAGATTTACGGAAAAATCAGTCGTTTATGAGAATTTCAACTGTCAGCGAGATCACAATAAACATTAAAAATAAGCAAGAATTCAATAATCACAATAAACGGTAAAAATTAAGTCAAGTAACACAATAAAAAAACTATAGACTACGAGAAACAAAATAATATAATTTATAGTTCAATTCAAAAAGCACGCCGGCGACGTGAGTAAAATTAACATTTTAATTTTTCCCTTCAGTCATCGTTTACGAGAAAATTTGTTTACCAGAAAAATGTAACCGTTTGCATTTTTCTCGTATTCAAAAAAAACTTGTAAACGAACCGTCAAAAGTGGCAACAATTATACAAATTACGTTTACGAGAATCCCATACGACGAACTCGTATACGAGATTTTTTCTCTCGAGCAGCACCGTAGGTCTAGAAATATTCAAGCATTGAAATTAATGGTTTGGAGCTAGCAAAGAATGCAGTCATTGTACAATATAAAACAATATTTTTTATATTAAAAAAAAACAGCCTTGTAAAGAACAGCAAACCATCAAGAGTAATATAAAAATATTTGATAGCAGAAACTTAGAATTTTATTTTCAATTATAGAGCGTGATGGAAGTTCATACAAATGTCAGCTTGGTGCGCTTTCAAAGTTGGATTTTGTAAAGTTTTATTAACATTTAATATTTGAGAATAAAAAATCAAATATAACATTAAATATAAAGAATTATTAAAGTTAAAAATATAAAACGGTAAAATATGGAGTAAATTGTAAAACAAAAATAAGTTTATCCAACTTCAAACTTGCAAAATGTGCAAGTAGGCATATTGAATTATATTTAATGATTTCAGACAATCAATTTATGTGGGTTCATTCAAGCCATGGAAGTAATAAATATATATTATATTATATTATTTCAATGATTCAAGCAAATTCTGACAAGCTAAATTTTATATTTTACAAACTTGACTCGTTTTTACGGGATTTTAAAACAATATTTAAAAAAGGAAAATAAAACTTTCGCCTATTAAAAATTTGTTTTAATCAGAAATTAGGAGGTGAAACATAAAATTAATATTAAATATTATCATAATTCATATTATTTGAGTAATATTTTTGTTTTCCAATTCAAGCAAATTCTGACAACAAATTAATTTTTCGATTGGAAAAACTATGTTTTACTTAAATCGTGTTACGAAAATCGCTTAGTTTTAATAAATCCTCACTTCCACCCAAAAAAAATACATATGCACTATTTAGCTTTCTTCTGATAAGCATATGTATTTAATATAATATGTGTATTAAATTTAGTTTTTAAGGTGAAATATAGCAAGGAAATATCCGAAGGAAATTTCGTTTTAAATAGTGTTAAACTGTGCGATAAGCATGTGAATTGCGTTGTGAGGGGTGATTGTACAAGACCTCGTTCCTATAAATCGATCGATATTGCGGCCGAGCAACTAAGGAAAGAAAAACGTCATTGCTATAAATAAAATGGGACTGAAGGACTTTGCAATTGCATACAACGTACCATCACATTCCTCCAGGACATTAGCATATATTATACATTACAATTTACTAAAATTAAATTAAAACATAAGTAAGCATTTATAAAACATATCTGGACAGCGATTCTGTCGGCGGTAGAGAGAGCGGAAAATGTTAGTTAAGATGACTTGCACCAATATTGCCGTTCACTGAATTCTTTTCGGAAAAAATACAGAATCGATGTCCTGGAATTCCAATATATTCATTTTTAAATATACGTTGGGCATATTTCTTGTCTAAAAATGACAGAATCGATGTCCTTTAATTTTAATATAATTCTTTTCAAATATACGATTGATTTATAGAGAATATGATGTAGGTTCTCAAATTATGCAATGTATTTTTGTGACATTGAGGCTTCAATACACCAAACACCGTCATTCTGTATTAAACCTATTGCAACAATTAATAAGAATCGGTGTGTGTGCTAAACCAAACAAACATGCTTTGTATTTTTACTTGAACGATGACCGTCCGTTTCGTCTTTATGCGATAGCACACAATGAATATGCGCGGCTTATTATGTTTATGTATCTCTCACGTACTTCTTTTGCTATAATTCTTGTTATTTATTTAGATTAAGTTGCGCCATTTTGTTGGAATGTTGTTATACTATACATATTAATACAGAAACAATAAGCAAACGAAATCTCATAAATTCAGGTTATTGGAATTCTTTGAACTGTTCCGCATTGCATTTAGGTTGAGTACAAAGAACATACACACACAAGCAGTTATACACGCATTAAAATCTACTTATTTTATACTATTTCATGGAAGCCATAGTAAATGATACAATAATAACATTATATAACTTTGTTGTTTTATGCATTTGGAAAATCGAGTACGTATACTCAAATTTGAGGTTACAAAGTATATTATAAGTATATTTGTGTAGAGATCTCATTACTAGCCTGACCTGGTTGCTATCGTATTTCTCGAATCCCTAATGTGAGTTTACACGTACGTTTTTTTAAATATTTATATTCAAAAGCGTTGTTTATACCTTGTTGTCTTAAAATCGCACGTGCGTTAATAATAATTATAGTAATATAAGCGTTCTCGCACATAATATATAAATACACATACAACAATAAAGTATTATATATTATTTAATGTACGTGCACACTATTACACACTTAAATTAAAATATACATATCGATATTATAATACTTACATACATATGCAAAACTTTCACAAAAATATGGATCTTGACTTAAAAGCGCAGCGAATTTGCACGCTTGATTGGCTGTTCTCGGTCGCCATTGGTAACAAAATGCTTGACCGATAAAAATAAAGTATTAAAAATTACTCCAACAACACTTCTCTGCATTTCTTAAGCAGACTTTGTGATCAGATATAGTGAAAGTGCTTTCTGTATTATACACTCGTATCTTTGCAGCCGTCGTCTTTCGCGATGTATTTATTGATAGCCATAAACATACGTCACTTGCAATAAATAATGTCAGCATGTGTGTATGTATGTGTCTACAAAGTACGTATGTTATGCACTTGAGATAAGTGCTTTTTGACAAAGAATTAGAGACGACTGTGTGCGAGTGTGAGTAATGTTTTTTCTTTCTTTTTTTGTGCAGCTATTAAATCGAAGTGTAAGCAAGTATGTATTTAACAAATGACATTAAAATTACTTTATGGCAGTTTATCTAAATTACAAAAAAAACTGATATTACCGCAAAACAAAAAAGCGACTCAATTTTAGGGTCTATTCTATAATAATTCCAAATTACATACACACATACATACACAACACACTCAGCGATCTACATGCATTATTCTGTGTAGAAAAAAGAACATATTGCCTCCCCCGATAAAAGAGTGTAATATATCTTTGTTAGCGATTTCCCAGTGCACCTACACATCTAAACTACACCCAGAGCTCCCCTTTAAAAAGCCAATCGGGCGGAACAGAACAATTTGTTGCTGCCTTTGTCTTGCGTGCGCCATTGAGAACATAAATATACACACACACACACAAGAATCAGCATTCGCACCGTTAGAATTGCTTTGCTTACAAGAGATAATCAAGCCCCCCGGCCAGCCACACGTATCCCGAAAATGGTTTGCTTTACATTGTTGTTGTGGCCCTGCTGTGCTGATTGTCGACAGGCTCTAGTCCGACACATTGCCAATCGTTTCTAAAAAGCTCTACATATACACACTACACACACACATAAAAACACCAGCCGGAGAACATAAATATATCGCATATTATTTGTGTGTTTTGACCTACTTCTCTTCCTATATTGATTTTTTTAGTTTGTTTTGTCACACATTCGTTGTTTGGCCTCGAAATTCAGATGATGTCTGCACTTTGTGTATATATGTGTGTTTGGATATCCTTGTCCTCTCTCTCTCTATCTCTCTTTATATATAATACCGCGATAACCCTGTACTATATACGCTTTAACTACTGTTTTCTGCTGTATTATAATGACTAACTGTTAGAGCTTAAACACACACACACACACGTACTCCAATTTGCGCCATTTACAAGGTTTTCAAAGGACACCACATATCGCGCACACTGAGCCTTAAACATGTAACAAACACCCACGCCCCATCCAACCCATTCTAAACCATTTCCCCATTAAGTCTATCTCTATATAGTGGTTTGTATCATGGGCACAAACAGCGCCCCAACGACAAACTTAAGCAAAAAAAAATATGCACCACCACCAGCCACCATGGAATAAATTGTCGTCGTCTTTCGGAAGGGAACACACTGTGTGTGTGTGTGTGGCGGCGCGGCGCCAGAATGCCAATACGCTATTATAAATAGCTGCATATACGTTTGTATATAATATACAGCAGCAACATGACATTCAGGTTCGAAATAAAAGGTGACATTTCTTTGCGTAGCGTATATCTAGCGTATATTTATTGTGTATATGCTTTGTGAATTTGTGTATGTATATGTGTATTTGTGTAGTCACCGAACGGCTTTTATATCGTTCGTGCTGTTGTTTATCCTTCTCTTCATTATCATTATATTATTCTTTGCAAGTGTATGTACACGAAAGAAATCTGTTTTCACTTTATCTTTTGGCTCTTGGGATATGATCGTTTGTGTGTGTGTTTCATAATTATTGCGACTATATGATAGAAAAACACAACATTTGAGATTTAAGAACCTTTAATAATTACATTTATGTATTCGTGAACGAAAATTTCTTTTAGTATCACCATAATAACTAGGAAATCCTAGGCAACCATTACATCCCTCCTCGGTAAAGGGTCAAAATTCCGTGAATGTAAACCAATAATAACACATGAAAAAAAAACTTTTCTTTGAAAAATGTCATCCCTGGTAAATTTAATTAGGACAGAACTACTTAACCTATTATCTAAATGACCCGTTCGTCGGATTATAACAAAACTTTATTTTTTAGGGTATTTATATTGACATAGTATTATCTTTCTTTTTCACACCTGCTGGATTTTGAACTTTTGCGAGCGAGCGAGTGAGTGAGTGAGATTTCAATCGCCTAATTACAAGCTCACTCATATTTTGGGCTCGGTAATTATGTGGGAGCTAATTCGCTTTTACAACAAATGAGGGTAGACTACGGGTTAAACAGCTTATTTTATTTTAAATAACTGTTTTTTTTACAATATGCATTTTTTTTATTTAATTCAATACAAAAATGTTTTCATTTACTGTTCTAAAATCCGCTTTTTTAATGTTAATTATATTACATTATTTTTGTTTATGCTTAAACATACAAAAAGTTATAATTCCTAATTTAATTATGGGATCTTGAATTATTATAATAACAGGTAAAAATATTTACTTGCACTATGTTTTTAATTGAATATTTACTTTAGTTACATTGTTTTACTGTTTAACAAGATTAAAATATATATTTTCGGACCTCACTGAAAGGCTTACAGAAAAATATTTTGCGAGCATTTGACAGTTTTAATGAGCGCTCGTGAGCCCTAAATTTGTAGTTCAGAATCGCAATTTGCGAGCCCCAACAATTTTGTTGTTCGGGCTTGCCTCATATAAGGCCCACATAAAAGTTCAGTATCCAGCTTGACTGACTGAAACAAAAAAAAAAGATTTTTAATGATTGATTCTATTGTTTCCGAGTTGGCATTTAGTACAATGATTTTTAATTATTTCATAGTTAAAACAACTATTTAGTAACTGATATAATTTTTTCACAAAACTGTTTTTGTTTATCAAAAAACATTTACAAGTTCAAATGAACTGATTAGACGAGCTGAGTTTTGAGCCAAGACATCTAAGCCAAATATATTAAATCACAAGCATTAGGCACATACATATGTTACTAGCGCCAATTGCAATTTTCAGATGATGAATTGTGAGTCAAATATATAACGAAGGAATGTCACTGTCGCCATATCTTTATGAATGAGCGGTAATGTCAGACAAATAATTTTCATTTAAAAGTTAAATGATATTCTTGTTTTTCCACTACTTTCTTTCCATTCTCTGGTAAATTGAATTCTATTTGCGCGCTGCCGCGCGATTTTCTTTTGGCGCTTCG
>JAAAKO020045690.1:0-11660 GCA_010015015.2 Bolitophila cinerea
TTTTTAATTGATTTTTTATTAATTTCATCGCAATTTGTTTAATGGATTTCTATATAGCTTCTTTTATTTTATAAGCATTCCAATCATTAAAAAAAATCGTCGATTCTAATTTTGTTCTGTAAATTCAATTAGAAATTTTCGCGGTACTCGTTTTTTTTTCATTTTATTTCTAGTTGTAATTTGTAATGAAAATACAAAGATGTTGGCCGCATTTTAAACACATGATTGCAAATCCGATAAAAATGAACTAAAAAACCTACATTCAACAAGGTTCAAATAAAAATCCACTCAGACATTAACCGTTGCGACCGCGCTCGATATAGACTACTAATTTATTGTATCAATATCATTTGATACACGTCGCAGTTTTTGTATTATTGGTGTTAATAAAAAAACAATATATGTACTATTCTATGTATATTGAAACAAAGTGCACATAATCAAAGCTATACACATATAGTGTATGTATGTATATATAAATGGAATATTGAACACACAGATATACATACATATTTCATCTTCTATATAATCTATATAAACAAACGCTTCAAGGTGAAAAAACATTGTCTGCGTTTCCGATTAAATGAAAAATTGAATGATCACCATAAGGTAATCGGATTTTAAGATATGCGCGCAAGTTTTCGACAAAATACCGAATATAGCATAGTGCATTGTCTGTGCACTTGATATTTTAAGGCATTGACCCTTTTTAAAAGAGCTTCACACAAATCGTGCAACCGGAAAATTCATGCGCTTCAGCATAATCGCTTGGCCGGACAGCGCGCAATATTAAACACAGAATACACACATTTATTTATTTTGAATCTTTATTATATACGATATGAGTACAAGTATGTATATAAATATTTATTACATTATGTATATTGATTTTAAAAAACAACCAAGGCTAAATAAATTAGTAACTTGATCGAAAAGACGGCAAAGATTATAATTGATATTATGTAGCCAGTAATGTTGATAACACATTTGTATAGTATACTAGTATTATAGTTTTCCTTTAAAATAGTATAGTATTGTAGCCTTTAAAGTCTAAAGATTTTGGCGCTGATTATTCACATGAATTAATACATCACATAACACGGGCAGACTTCTATGAAAATTCTTGACTGTTATCTAAATCCGATGGATTGACTCAGTGCCATTGACCAAGTATATTTATACGTTAAGGTATAGATAGAAATAATAGAGTGAACTGACGTTGATTATTTAATCTGTGTGTGTATGTGTGATGGCTTTAAATCATTTAAAAACAACTACAAAAACAAAAATGTTCTGCTTTGCTTGTGTGCGTATGTATACGTATAAAGGTATTAAAATAGATACAAAATGTATTTTTAATGTCATGATATACACCGGACGAGGGACGACCACCGCGCCCGTCGCTCACGGTACACATTATGACGAACGCTGCTGCCGGCAACGCGCGCGCGCCGGTTTTTGAATCCACCGTACGAGTGTGTCGATAGAGCATCGCACTTAGTTTGTGCAAAGAGTCGATTTACAATTTATGCGAATGTTGCTTTTTGCGTTTGAGGAAAATTGAAATTGACAGATGTTTTTAGTTTAAAGCCGATACTCAAACTCATACTCATACATACACTATATATAATATATACTTATAGTTATATTGTAAACAAAAGGAAAAATACTGTGCAGAGGACGCAGTCAGAGTAGAGAAATGTATGTAAAGATTTGTATATTTTTCAATTTTTTCGAGATCATGAGTTATTTTGTTTTTCTCAAAAAAAAGATTAAAATCATGTTTTCTTTTCAATAGACTCTAAAACTCACGTGGAGAAAATATATGTATAGATGAGCCAAATTAGTAAAAATATTCTTATTTAATTATTTATTAATTAACAGTCAACAACAATATTACAAATTTAGACTGAAAATGCACTAAAGCTGGTTTGGGTAATAATTAAAAATATCAGAAAATAATAATTAAAATTAAAATACTTCTAATCCATAAAACATAACTAAATATTTGATGTGTCCAAAATATGTGTGAGATTAATAGACCACATGTTAAGCTAAGCTTGGGCAAAATCCATAGGAATTTTATAATAAGATTTTTGTGTTGTTTAGTGATAATGAATTTTATTAACAAAAACTTTGTTTATGCTAAATATTATTTTTGTTACAAACTGACTTATTTGCATGTAAAAGTTAACCCACCTCCGAAACTAGGCTTATGATAAGCCGAATTCAAACTAATTTAATTTTGCGTACTATGCTAATTTTGAATTTTGAAAATTGATATTTAAACTAACTTCAGGGTTTTTTTGACGGTTGTATGATAATTAAAGTTATATTTTTGTTTATACTTATTTGATTTGCCTAGATTATAACCAACAAATATTCAAGAAAAAGATAAAAAAAATGATTTAATTCATTTGGTGGCGTACTGTTAACCTTTGTGTGTTTTATTTGACAAAACAATTAATTCGATTCGAAATAAACAAACAAAATGCTATGCTGAATTAAACCGTATCAGACAGAGACAGCCATTTGCTGGGTAAACTAAAATCCATGTAAAAATGACGTTTGACATCCGATACTGCCACATTCATCTGATACGACAAAGTTAATTATAAAAACTGCTACTGCTATAACCTGTCGTCTGACGATGTCATCGTCGAATATACGACAACTATAGATAAACACAGTAGTTTAAACATATTATTTCATTAAAATATTAGACGCAAATAAATATACAGAATAACTAATATGTATATAACATACTACATATATGGTTTTCATATTTATTGAATATTCAATATATAGTATATGAATCTTGTAATGAACCTTTTTTGAAACTTTGACGAGTCGAATTTTAGACCAGTTTTAAGATGTTGTAATAACACGTATTTTAATAGTTTGAAGACAATACAATTTCAATTTTACTATTTTTAACCTGTTTGTGTACTATTTTACGAGATATGCAATGATAAAATTAATTAGATAATATTTTATCGAGAAAAATAAGTAAAATACTGCCTTGGATTGAAGAGATGTACATTACAAGTCCAAAAAAGGAAATTATATATTTAAAAACCATGATATGAAGTATAAAAATGTGAGCAAAACAATAAATGGGTTAAATTTTTTTTTGTATATGAACGGTTGTACATTTTATAGAGACTATATTTTAGGCATTTAGAAAGTAATTATTCTTAATAATTAATGAGCTTATCAAAAATCCAATTTGTTGCAAATCATTAATAAAATCGTTTAGTGTTCAAATAAATATTTATCTCATCCCATCATCAACATAATCAGCTTACAGAATCCTAATCAAATTTAAAACAACTTTTAAAATCTAACTTCTAAGACGTAATCATTTCACACACACTTATGGATAAACTTAAAATTCTAATAATATACTTAACCTATAGACATATATTATGCATATAGATAAATATAAATATAATATATTTATATCCGACACCCAAAAATACTTGTGGATGTGTATATAAATAAATCAATGGTGTGTGTCCGTGTCCGCACAATGAACAACGACACCACCACACTTGACCGAGCATACTTTTATCTATATATATATATATATTTTTATACTCATTGTCATTAGTCATTATATGTATATGCAAGATGTCAAATTAAAATACAATTCCGCACTAGAATATTATTATTATACTGTAAGTATATAATAATAATATAATTTTGCGTATGTACTCGTAGTAAATTTAAATAAACTATTTTGTGTTTAAGCAAGCAAATTGCTGTACTACACATTTATTATATCATAATACACAATACAAGCAACACTCACTTTTGAGTTTTGAATGCAAATGTTTCTCAACAGTTTAATTTGTGCAAATATTGGCGCACAAAAGAATAGCCATCAGGTGGCTGCCGATTTGGAGCGATATTATATGCATTGTATATGTATATTTTTTATATGTATTAGTATTTAGCCATGACGATCGACAAATGTTTTTGTGTGCTAGTGTGAGTGTGTGTTTCTGTCATTTACACTCAAAGTCTGATGCTTGGTGTTTTTACGTATATTCGACAGTGGTTTTAAAAATATACCACTAAAGGTCACACGTTTTGTGTAGCTAAATTGGTATAGAGTACAGTGAGTGTTTAAGTGTTTTTTTATATTTATTTTTAATTCTCTCTCATTCTCTTCCATCGAAGCAGTATCTCGTTTACCCTTTCTGTGTTCGTCTGCCTTCATTTATCCTACACAAACGTTCGTCTACCTCAATGTCATACTTCAATTGCTTAAATTGAAATATTTTTTTTAGGACATTAATACATTATATTTGGACTAGACTTTGTGTGTAAATTCCAATTAAGTTTTTGCTCATAAATATTGTGATAAGCAAAAATACAAAAAATTGTCAAATAACAAAACAAAAAACAGTTAATGATACGTTGGTAAAAGTAAATCCCCCGATTTAAATGCATGTTGCACAAACAGTCTTTGTCGCCAAATATTACACGCCGTAAGTACGCAAAGATAAGAATGACAAATTACATGCGTTCTTAAATAAACAGAACGACAGTGCGAAAATGTCATCACCGTTTGCGTCTTAAGTAAACATATATACAGACATCGCCACATCGCCTTTAACAAGCTTTAATGTGAGTAGATGATCTCTGGGAGCATTTGAGCGTTAAAACACTTGCACACATACACACCATCATATATTATTATGTTAATGCAAAGGCAAACTGTAGTGCACTGCTATATACTATGTGTTGAGTAGACTTATTACTTATTTATAACGTTATAACTAAACAAAAACTTAAACCGTGTGCGTGCGTCCTGTTTTGCTAAATGAAACCAATTTTACAAGTTATAAGCATGAGTGTATCTATAAGTACCTATGTCTCCGTCGAGTTTGCGCACCCAGAAACGTTTGACTACGTCAGGACGTCGTCGGCGTCGCTTCGTCAAAATACGGGTGACCGATTTAGCTTTATACGTGCGACTCACGACGACCGTGCGAACCACACTGTTCGCAGAAAGCGACCGATTAACTTAATTTTAGCGGGTTATGAATGAATGAGCAATATTCTGACCAGCCAAAACTACCGGACGCAGTTCGCCCAAAAAATAAATACTATTATAGAAAATCGCAACCAATAATTCGCGCTCTTTTTGATCACCGAGACACGAATATACATAATATTATTTAAACATATACATAAACTTCTTAGTCGACTCTATGATCACAAGAAACAAATTACGTAACGTGTCGAGTGCGTGTCGCCGCAGGAATGTCAATGGCAGATATACGTACGCATACATACATACATATAGGAAGACATACACTCGTACAAACTTTCATACGTGTTTTTACTTCAAAATCAGCGTAAGATAGGATAACTTCGGAGATTTTATTCTATTAATTTTATCTTTAATTGTGTGAGTGCGTGCGTTAGGGTATAAATATAGAAAGGTTATATATGCTTGCTTTACACTACAGTCTATCTATATTTTTGTATTTTTGTAATTTTTTATTAAAGGTGGTATATATATGCATAAGAAGGTATCCATTGTTAAAACGTTTCGGTAATAACTTTTTTTCAGTGATCAATATATTTTTTGAAGGAAAATTTTCAATAATTTGGAGGACATAATTAAAACTAAAAAAGAGAAAGTTACAAAATTGTAAAAAATAGGTATAAAAAATGTGCATAAAATAAATTTTAAAAAATGATGCTTCAAAAAAAGTTTGCAACTAAATTAAATGAATTTTCTCCTAAGATAAAATAATGTGCACCTGAAAATAACAATGCTCACCGAGGAAAAAGCTTGCTATGAAAACACAAATGACCAGCCAGAAAGTAAAAGCAACCCCAATAAAATGGTTTTTGTTTTTTGCACATATATAATTTGTTTTTGGTTGTACATTTTCAATTATTTGGTAAACAATTGAATTTTAATTTTAATTTTATGCCAATTTTCAAAAACATTTTTTTATATGTACGTTTTTTCTATCTGCGGATGTATTAAGTCAGATATATATTAAGGGATAGAAATAAATCGCTCTCCAAATAAAAAATGTGCTCCTAAAAAACAAACGCTGATTTAAAAATTGAATAATTGGCTTTCAAAAATTTTTTTTTTAATATTGAGAAAAAAAATTAACTATTGCTCAAGCTTCTACTGTCTACTTCATTCAATTCCTAGTTTTTTGATACTACTTTTTGCTTTGTAATTTTTTCAGTTTTTTTTATTAATTTAAATAAAACAAAAAAAGTGAATTATATTTGCTTTGCTAAAATATAAAAAAAAAAACAATCAAAAAATAAGTAAAATACTTGCAAAAACTAGAATATTTTATATAAACAGTTAACCGTATCTGGAATTTCTTATAAACACAATCTTGATTTTCCGGGAAAACATTTTATAATAAGGGAAACCTTCCAGGTATCCCTAAACAATAAAATGGGTCCTTCCGCTAAAGAATAAAAATACGTTTTCACTATCCTTCCATTTAATTCAGACATCTGAATAATAAGACTATCAAAATTGAACGTTACTGATAAAATAAAAGAAGCTGAATTTATTATATATTTCTACACATTTTGAAACCTAATTCGGCTAATAGGTTCCTATGTATTGAATTTATAATTGAATAATGTACACGTAAAAAATAGAATGTACAATATATTCAAAATACAAATACAAATTCAAAATATAAAATTAAAAAATATAAATAAAATAAAAAAAAAAACAAAAATTAGAGCAAAACATTAAAGTAGTTCATCCTTAATTTTGCATATATAGAATTAGAATATTGAATTATCTTGTTAGGCAACCCGACACTTGTGATAAATGTTATAAAATTTAAAATAAATAAATATTTTAAAGATTTACAAAATACTGTTTTTTTAAAATGATTGATACCATTGTTTGCGTCCTAGATAAATAAAATTTAAAAGTGTGGCAATTTAGTGTAAAATAAAAAAACGTTTTTTTTAGTTAATTTGCGCTTACACTACCTATTTTAATGTTCTAAGTTGACATTCGAATTATTTTTAATACATATCATTTAACAAATAATAAAAAGGCATTTAATTGAAACCAGCTACGATTTGATGTAAAGATAATTGCAAAATTCTGTAATGAGTGTTCCAGAAATTATAAATTAACTAAACTTTATACGATTTATGATAATTAGATAAATACAATAAGTCTTTACAAAATCTTTACAAAATCTAGGAGATGGCGCTCCTCATCAAAACGATTTTGTTTCAAATAAGATCCATATTTCAAACGACTACTGTCAAATTTGTGTGGTTTCACTTTTACTGTCGAGTTTCGTGCGATCATTAAACACTTTAATATAAAAGGGAAAACACTGAAAGAAATCAAAGCCGAAATAGAAAAAGTTCAAGGTACAAGGCCCTATCGTTTAAGACTGATTACAGTTGGGTGAATGAGTTCCATCGCGGTCGTTCATCCAAATATGATGCAGAACGTCCGCCAATTGAGGCGACTACTCCACACTTTTCTTGGATGCGCAAGGCATAATCTTCATCGACTATTTGGAGAAAGGAAGGACGATAATGGGCAGTATTATTGTGATTTGTTGGACAAATTGGATGAAGCCTTGAAGGAGAAACATCCCCATATTAAAAAGAAGGAAATCCTGTGTGTGTCCCCTTTTTACAATTGAAAACTTACTTTAATTGCGTTACGAATTGCTGCCTCACCCACCCTATTCTCAAATCTGGTACTTTGTAATATTTTTGTTTCTAATCCTAAAGAAATGGCTCGAAGGAAAAAAATCGCATCGTATATCCAAAAATCTCAAATATGTTTAGTAATAAAATAATAGCAATAATTCATATCAAAGATATGACTAGCAGTGGGATCACGTAAAAAAGCGTTCGTTGATATTGATCAAAACAGTGATATTCTGAGTTGAATTGGAAAAATAAGAAGGCATATACAAAATAGTGTATATTATATAATTGGCTTATTCAATGTGGTTTTTATCAATATCGAATGTTTGCTTTTTTACGTGATCCCACTGTAGGTCATATATATTTAAAAATTTGTTCTACTTGTATATTGTATTATTATAACTATATAATGTTTAGTAAAATCTCTATATATCTGTGTCTCGGAAATTCCTCTCTTGTTTACAGATGTTAAATATTTATTTGCGTTATTTTGAATATATTATTTGTGCACATTGTTAAGGTTTTGCACATTTGCACATTTGCATATATTTTACTGCACATTATTTTATTTATAAATTAAAAAAATAATGTTAATCATTTTAAAATAAAATTCAAGATTTAATTTTCATTATTCAAAATTTATCAACAAAATATAGTATAATTTTTTTACAACGAATATATAATTCGCTAAATAAGCTAAAATCTATAAAAATTTATATAATCACGTTATTAAACGTTATCTGACACTTTAATATGATTTTCAAATTGAAGAAAATTTCTAGATTTTAACTAGAAATCAATGTAAAATTATTAGTATTTTATTAGACTTGCTATTTAAAAGGAACTTTTACTTTTTTACTTTTTATGCTTTGAAGATTGCTTAGGAATTTATATATACTACTTTTTAATTATGTTATAAAAACTGATGTCTGAATTATGTGTTTCTTGATTGCTTTTTATATTACTCAAAAAAATATTTTTTGTGCCTATACAAAACAAGCATATACGTTCCGATCATAAATTCGTCATCAGAAATACCTTAAAATTTTAATATATGCAGAGACATAAGTACACATTAACAAAAAAACAATAAGCATAAATTATTTTACAAATATGCACAGAACAGACCTTTATTGCAATGTCTCAAAGACATTTAAAATGCAAACGCAATTGATACTATGGATAACGAAAACTCATTTAAATAGCAAAAAAGGGAATTTAAAGGTCTACACTCTAAAGTAAACAGGTAGACGCTTACTAAGACTATTTCCCTAGCTCTTATCAGCTTTACAAGAAATTGCCAACAAAAATGTTACCATAAAACAAAAAATATGTAAATCCTACAAATTACAACAATGCTCAACACAATATTGAAATGATATTCGAAATGTAGGTAGTCAAATCCGACTTAGGCACACCAAACCGCGTATATACACGGATGAACGATTGCCCGTATTTTCGTATGGTTTATGGTTACTTCTCGGAATGGTTGAGCGCTGAGATTTCAGTGTGCGTATACCTCTCACACGCATATTCGCATATTTACACACGAATATTTTACATTTATATTGGAATCACCGCATCACAGGAAATATTTTGTAGAAATACGACCGGTGGCGATGGTGTTTTGGTATCTGTTTTGGGATAAGCCAATTGCGATGTTCGGCCCACTAATCAGGTATATATATGAATACCCTATCATAAAATTTGATTACATTTATACGACGGGGTCATTTAAAAGTATGTGTGTATTGGCAAATGCTTTCTAATGTTTGTTTGTATAGTGGTGGTGAGTTTGCGCATAGGGCACGATTAACTTTCGATTAAGGCGTAGGAGTTGTTATACGATCTGGTGAGAGCACATTTATTAGGTCATCTGAAAAAGCAGCTTCCATTCATAAAACACTCATTGCAGCTACAAATTAATTATTATAAAAGTAACACTAAACGAAACCTAATACAAAAGTAAAATTATTGTGTGTGTGTATATTATGTTAATTATGAAATAAGCAACATGTTTCTGTCAGCAAAGTCTTCCCCAGTGGAACACGCTCTGGAGCGTAAACAAACGTGTTCATACACAGACACACAAAACACACTCAAATTCATTGTGCGTCGCAAGTGTTTAGTATTCAGGTTATACTAAACTAGTCAAAGAGTATACACACGGTGGCCCGTATGCCATCCACACCTGTCGCTTGATATAATATATACATATATACAAATACATACAGTGTGTTCACGTTTGATGTGCAGTGTGTGCACGCTTGATAGAGCAGAAACGTAATTTCGTTGCGTGTGTGTTGATTATACTGAACACATATATAAATATGTATATAAATGTATACGTTCTTGACCAGTGGTTGTGTTGTGTATACTGTAGACTGACAATATCGCCGGCCTCTCGGTTTTCGTTTGCGCATTTTCACACGGAAAACAAGTGTAAAAGTAACATTTTATGAGATATGCGTGTTTATGTGAAACGTAAAAGATGTCATTGTTAGATAATTATAATTCTAAATAGCTGTAATAGCTCCATAGATGAACAGATGATAATTATTAAATTATTTTTGATTGAATAAAACTGCAATCTGCAATAATAAAAAAATTAAAATCTCATAGAAACTTTTTTTTTCCTTTGTAATATTTAAATGTATGCCCAAATTAGAATATGTATATGAAATTCTAGAGTTAAAGATATAAAACTGCATTGATTTAATAAGTTACTTCGTCATGGAACCATTAAAAATAAGTTAAAAGTGAACATTATTTATAGCTTTGGAACAGTTTTGTGGTCCATTAAAAATTATTTCAAGCTAAATTATTTCAGCATGGAAAGAGGCTATATTTTTCGGACGTATCAACCGATTGTAAAGTTGTAAGTATCCTCTGGCGGAATAATCGACCAATCTTGAGCGATCATGAGCCATCAAAAAGTAGTGGATAATTTTGAAAAATCTTTTGTTGTTCTCATTTTATTAGCCAAAACAATGTATTAAAACATATAATGTGTACCTATACACAGTCATATAAATTAATCGTGTTGATAATATTGATAAAATAATACAAATACAAATAAACACATAGAGGTACATCTTTTAGTTATATTATTTATAAAAAATCGCCATAGAGAAAAGCATACCGTAGAGATTACAGAAATGTAACCATTTTGGCGGGAAAGTAAAAATATATAATATCATTTATCTATATAAACTTTAAATTCCCGAGCATTGGTATAAAAAGAAACGCCAAGTGTGTGCGCTAACCGAACAAGCGTACGGCAGCAAAGAAACCAACTCTTTTCCTTTAGAAAGTCAAGCTGCAGTTTATCAATCATAACCACACTATCTCAGACGATTTCATATAAATGCAATTTGCAAATTCCTCTTCCGTCTTTGCGCTAATGCTTCGATGGACCGCATCTCCATAAAACAAATAATCAACATTTTTGTGGCGTCGATGCGCTATAATTTTGCTGCTGTTGTCGTTGTTGTTGTTAAGCGCGCACTTTTAATTTGTTTTCTTTCCGTGTGAGAAGTTCAATTGCAAAAGTTGCACTATGCATTTTATTATGTATATAATAAATGCATTTATATATGCTTATCTGGTGTGAGCGCGTGTGTGTAATTGCGTTTGTAACCTGTACAAACACGTTTTTTGAGTGATTTTAGTGTGAGAGTTTGAGTGTATTTATTTGTGTTCTTTTATTATCTACTGATTGGATAAGATTCATCATAGTTCACGCTAGACACGGTTGCATATATATATATATATTATATATTAATATATATGTGGGAATTTTGTACACGCTTTTAAACGAAAATTGACATATTAAAACACGAGTGTTTATTTTATGTTTGGAGACATTTTATAATAAATTATTTAATTAAAAATAAATAATGTATAACGTTCTTTTAAAATAATAAACAAAATGTTCACATAACTAAGAAACAACAATAATATAATAT
>JAAAKO020045701.1:0-11660 GCA_010015015.2 Bolitophila cinerea
ATAACTGCATCATTATATTTTAGATTTTCCCATTCCTAAAAGGGTAATAGGGTATTTATTTAATGCATGAGAAAAAAACATTCATGTACCAAAATTATTCTATTGTGTTTTTGATAAAATTAAAAAAGAGCGCGGCAGCGCGCAATTAGAATACTATTGCCGAAGGAATTGCTTGTCTTTTACTTGTTTTTTGCCTATATCAAAGATTTGCCTAAGGTTTAATTTGAAATGAAGATTGTTTGGTATTAATTAATTGGTAGAGTGGGTTTTGACACTCTTTTGGGGGCTTGAGTTGCTTAAATGTATGGGAAGTTATAGTATAGAGTAATTAATAATAAAACAAATGGAAAAATATTGATTACTATCAAGGACATATAGGAATAATCAGTATGAATAGAATAGCTTAAAATCCGCCTAATCTGTAAATATGTAAATATGGCAATTTTCAATTCAACAATCTCCACTTTTTTATACACAGCACTTCCATTTCGAGCAGTGCGCGCACAGCGCCATTATGCGACCAGTAGAGAAATTAATAGTATGGCTCCCATAAAAATAAAAACGCGTATGCGTTCTGCTCGCAGTGCTCTAAAACAATCGTAAATAATGGTTAAAAACCCTTTGGTACCATTTTCAGTGCACTCGTAATCAATACAGGATTCCGCCTGTAATAAACAAAGAGTTTCTCGTTCCTCGAGAAAGGTTATGATATCTAATTATTAGTTATTCGATCAATTACTTTTGTACCTGTGTACCTCACTCTCTTACACAGCCATTTTGAATTCGTGCAGTCTACCAAATTGTACCGCAGGTCCGCAGCGCGCAGTAATACAGAAGAACTGTCAACGAGATACTATCGTAAAATCGTAATTACAGAAGACGTGTTTTCAGGATTTCCATTCCAATTTAACAATTCATTTTTCATTCAAGCCTGGAACAGCCACACGGAATATAACTCAAGAAAAACAAAATGTCTCTGTCCAGTGTACTGCCCGCACCGACAAACGTGATATGGGACCGCGAATACGAGGTCGACTCACTGGCCATGGGTGCTCCGTCAATGGGTGCCCTGGTCAGTGCCAAAGTAGCAGCACCTCCGTACGGCCAACGAAAAGGCTGGATTCCACGCACCGAGGCTGACTTTGGCGATGGCGGTGCCTTTCCCGAAATTGCCGTAGCCCAATATCCGCTGGGCATGGGCTCACCAGCAAATGCTGGCAAACAATCAAACGCTCTGGCCATACAACTCGACCAGGACGGCAAGGTACGATACGATGCGATTGCTCGACAAGGTCACGGAAAGGATAAGATCGTATACTCGAGTATCAGTCAATTGTTACCCGCTGAAGTGTTGTCCGAGGACTGTGAGTCACTGCAACGTCCCGACGAGGAGAGCATTGCAGACACCACAGAGATCACACGGCGAGCATTAGAGAAACTTACGAATCAAAAGATCTCTGCCTCGTTGCCGGTACGCTGTGCCGAGCGTGCAGGACCCGCACAGTACATTCGATACACTCCATCACAGCAAGGAGATGCCTTTAACTCGGGTGCCAAGCAGCGTGTCATCCGAATGGTGGAAGCTCAAGTGGATCCAATGGAACCACCAAAGTTTAAGATTAACAAGAAAATTCCCCGTGGTCCACCGTCACCGCCTGCACCGGTACTGCATTCCCCGACACGAAATGTAACCGTGAAAGAGCAGAAGGAATGGAAAGTGCCTCCGTGCATTTCGAACTGGAAGAACGCCAAAGGTTACACGATTCCGTTGGACAAACGATTGGCGGCCGACGGACGTGGTCTGCAGCAGGTGCACATAAACGAGAAATTTGCCAAAATCGCGGAGGCACTGTACATTGCTGATCGAAAGGCTCGTGAGGCGGTCGAAGCACGTGCCCAACTGGAAAAGAAACTCGCTCAGAAAGACAAGGAACGCAAAGAGGATCAACTGCGACAGATGGCTCAGCGTGCTCGAGAAGAACGTGCTGGCATTCGAATGCCTGACGAGGTCGCTGCAGCTGGTGCTCCTGTTGGAGCTAACGTAGCCACCAAGGAACGTGATGATCTGCGTGCCGAACGACACAGAGATCGTGTACGTGATCGGAATTTATCCAGAGCGGCACCGGATAAACGATCGAAACTGCAACGTGAACGCGAGCGTGACATTTCCGAGCAAATTGCTCTGGGCATGCCAGCCAAGACGAACGCTGCCGGTGAGACAATGTTCGATCAGCGTCTGTTCAACACAACCAAGGGTATGGATACGGGCTACGGAGACGATGAGGCGTACAATGTGTACGACAAGCCGTGGCGTGAGGCCGGCACACTGGGTACGCATTTGTACCGTCCAAGTAAGGCAGTAGACAATGAGGCGTATGGCGCAGATCTGGAGAAACTGGTCAACACGAGTCGCTTTGTGCCGGACAAGGAGTTCAGCGGCACCGATCGGTCGGCACAGAATGCACGCACCGGTCCCGTGCAGTTTGAGAAGGAGGAGGATCCGTTCGGTCTGGATCAGTTCTTGAACATGGCCAAAAAGGCCCCGAAGCGAAAGGAGGACAGCAGCAAACCGGACGCGAGCAGCAGCAGTAGCAATCGAGACAAGGACCGTGGCGACAAGAAACGTAGACGCGACTAGTTTTGTTTGTATATCATTGCGGGTTTTTACACATTATAAATAAAGTTGATTTATTTGAATTGAAATTGTGTGTTTTTTTTTAATTTAGTTTAGGAAATCTTCCCATTTTATAGTGTGCTTAATAGTCTTCATAAAATCACTTTTAAAGCTACGTTTGATCTACTTTTTTTCTAATTTAATAATTAAAAATAAATTTAAAAAAGATAACATTTTCACCACAGTCAGTGCTGCCACCCAAAAATCGTGGTGAGTTTTTATGACTGTCAATTCCAGCTGTTTTTATGTTTACCTTTTCCGAGTTCCATGTCCATCAGCAGCAAACACATACACAAATTTGTCCAGTAAATTTATATCAGTAAACCCGCATTTGTTTGTTGTTTGTTCCCGAATTGCCCACTAAAATGATTCTTTTCAATCTGGGCATAATCCTGTACATCCTGTGGCCGGTGGCAGCCAACAAATGTTTCGACAGTGACAAGGAACAGCTGCACAGGTTTTCGACAACAAAAACCGGCTATCGATTCGTGGAAAACACAAATGATTCAATGATTCACTACGAAGGTATACATATAATTTAGTTAATTTAGATTTTGAGATTGCATAAAATCATCAAATGGTGAAATTCCCTTAAAAGATGGATTTCATTTAGAGTTATGTAATCGAAGTTAAATGCTAGAGAATAATTATTGTTATTTATTATGAAGATCAACAATATAATTAATTTATGACCTTATTACTTTTAAAGGCTGCCAGCCAACAAGCATCTGGTCCATGGTGCGACATGGTGCTCGTAATCCTAACGCCCGCGTCATCAAGCTGATCCGGTCACATCTCCCCATAATTCGAGATAAACTCGTACACAATGCACACCTAACCGAATTGTGCGAACAGGACGTGGATTTGTTTCGTCGGTGGCAGCCCCCAAGCGGACTCAGCGAGAGCGTCGAAAGACATCTGGTGCCCGAGGGCAGTTCCGAAATGCTGCGACTGGCCGAGCGTATACAGTCACGTTTTCCGGATCTACTGCCAGACGTGTACTCAAACGATTCGTACAAGGTATATTGGTTTGAGGCATGAGCTGGGAAATGGATTAGATAGATTGCATTTGTGTTGAAATCAGTTTAAATTCACAGACACAGAACGCACGAAACGTAGCTTCGAGAGCTTCGCAACGGGACTCTTTGGTAGGAATAATATCGAGGGCATTCGATATGCGGCAGCCGAGAAACAGGATCCAATTTTGAGGGTAATGTACTATTTTTTGGAATATCTATCAAAATATAAGTAGATTGTTAGTAGTAGACGTGTTAATAAAGGAACCAGATTAAATTAACCGCGTCAATCTGTTTAAATAGTTCTATAAAAAGTGTCCGCGCTGGAAGGCAGAGGTTGATGACAATGCGGACGCCTTGAACGAAGCGAACCTCTGGTCGGAGAGCAAGGAAATGAAACAGGTTGTACAAGATATTGCGCGTAAAATCGCCATTCCGGAACTTACGAAACGTAAGTAATAAATTATTATAAAAATAATTAAAATTTCATTAATTTTATAAAATCTTTGTATATTTTAGAGGACGTGCATCTAATGTACACAGTATGCTCGTTCGAATCAGCCTGGGATCAAGATTCTATGTCACCGTGGTGCACACTTTTCGACGCAGAGTCCGCCCAAGTGTTTGAGTTTCTCGAGGATTTAGAGTACTATTGGATCGACGGTTACGCATACGAGTTAACATACAAACAGGCCTGTCCTGCCATTGTGGACATGCTCAAGCATATCGAGTGAGTTTGAGGTAGACGGTTTAATCATTTTAAACATGAAGATGATGATGGCATCATCATGTCTAAAATGATTAAAACAGACCTGACGCGTATGAAACTAAATAAGTTATTCAACCACTACAAACGGTCGAAATCAGGACATAATAAAATTATATTATTATAGACCCTCCTCCAAGCTACCGAAGGCAACGTTCTATTTCAGTCACTCGGGCACAATCCTCAAACTACTCGCTCACCTAGGCCTGTACAAGGACAATCGAGTACTAACTCACCGTGACTTCCGCGTTGCTCGCAAATGGCGACTCAGCCAGATCGACGCTTTCGCCAGTAACATTGCATTTTTGGGCTATAAGTAAATAATATCAATATCAAAATAATTACATTTCTTTAACCGAGGCAATAATGTATATAGCTGCAATACGGGACCACACGTGCTGCTGATGCACCAGGAGCGTGTCGTCCGTTTGGCCGGCTGCCCAACCAACTCGGACTTGTGCAAGCTGGACACAGTGCGTCACATTTTGCGAGACTCTATAAACAAGTGCCATTTTAATGAAATGTGCCGGCGGCATCGCGCAGACCATTCGGAATTGTAGATAAGTAGTTGAAGCTTTGTTATATTTTAAACTGAATTTCTGCATTTTTATAATACTTAATGCAATAAGCAATAACTTGACAAAAGGACACAATAAATTTAGTAATACTACATATTTTGAGTATTTAAATGAAGATTTTTTATTTTGTTTGCATTTGCAATCCAAATCATCAAGTTTTTCCTTGTTATTTAAACGTTTTGCACTCGTATTTGATGAAAAGAATTACAAAACAAGGTAAATATTAAAATGGATTTAAATAATACCTAACCATACAACCGATTAAAATGCTCCACGCATGACTACAAATCAAATGATATAGATTTATGAGTGTATAGGTGTACACACAGACAGTATATATACTTATTCTATAACAATGCGAATTGCATTATGTAAATGATGCTCTCAAATGCACATTTGAATGGCTACCGTATGATTAAGCGATACTATATTATGATTTTTCGGTTCGACGGTCACAACTGGTCACTCACTTTCGCCAAACGTAAACCTGAACTTAAACAATACCTGTAGAGGGTTATTCTACATAAATATAGCAGAGTAGTGATATATATATTATATTATATTATATTGCATGCACGTCTTGCCTGAACAAATCCATTGCTCGCGACAAACTATCAAAAAGACGCAACAAGAAAGAAAAAAAACAGATTCGATTTGCATGTGTCCAGTTTTAGTTGTTTCCGTGATGTAAGATTTTTGGGTAATTCGCGATAGTATGAACTGTGCCGGTGGCCGTGCTCCGCGTCTGCTGAAACGGAAGTGAGTTTACACTCCGATAAGCCCGCGCACTGAGTATTATACAACAATTGAGAGTTTGTTTTTTGTCTCTTTGCTACATCTGTGAAATTGGGCTACAGATTAGATAATTTATTGTAGGATCGTTTTTGTAGAAATATTCGCAATTTGTTATTTTAGTGATTTATTCATCTAGTTTTTAGTGAAGTGTTCCTTTTAATACTAAAAAAAACAAATTTTAACGAGTTTTTTTATTCCCCCCTTTTTTAAGGTTCCGGCATAATGTAACTTAAATAAGTATATCCAAGTTCACGTGTTTTGGCTTAAATAATCATTATATCCTTCTAATTTGTAGACCTAAAATAATTCAAAAACCTGACCTGTTTCCGGACCCACCGAGTATTATAAAGGCCCATATCAAGCAAAGGATTATTTGAGCATATCAACAGATGAAGTCTGCACCGGCTTTGTGAATCTGGACACGCACATCAGCTACTTCAGAATAGGGCTGTGGAATCGGACTCGGTGGAGTCGATCAATTTTAATCTATATCAGAGTACTTTTGTGGTTATCATAATCTATTTAAAGACGCCAGCCGATTATGGCACTAAAGGCTGATTTCTTCAGTTTTGATTAAATTTTGGATAATCACTGACTTGCTATAAGCTCGATTAGTTGATCGGAGGAAGATAATCACCTGATTGAGATTGCTATTTCTTGACCTCTTATTAAATATTTAATCAGAGCTAATAGCAAATCAGTGATTAAGCAGCTAATCATCGATTTTGACAAATCGCGTCAAATTATACTACGATTTTTAATGAGTGAGCTGCCGTGCGAATGCCTCAAACAATTTTCGTAATACGCGGCAAACAGATATCGAAGATACGCCAATAAAATCTTTCCGTCTTTTATACAAAAATCTATTTGTGGAAGTATTGATAACATCCTATTTGTTTCCATATAATTCGTTCCAATAATCCCAAACGTCGTAGTCGATCATTTTATAAATTCTTTTTACTTCTGACGTGTCAGAATTTAATCGGAAGTGAAGAAATATAATCGCTGATTAATCGCCTGATTAAGACCTTAATCAGTCAAAAATGTTCAATTAGCTGATTAAGTGATTAAAGTTAATCAAGGATTTATTAATCAGCAAAACTAGGATTAAAAAAACTGATCGGAACTCAAGAAATCTAATTTATATAAATCGAATGATTTAATCACGGATTAAGTTTAATCAGGACTGAAGAAATTGGCCCTAAAAGTTTTTCTGTTGCATTCATTACTTTGGCCTCGATTCAAAAATAATTGGCGACAAAAATATGACTTGTGAGGCATAGAAATATGCGGCAATGACAAATGAGACATTTTGTTTAATGCATATGAAAAATGAGGCATTAGATTTTTATTATGTTACTAATTTTGAATACCCGTCTTTGCATGACGTATTTTTTATTGTAAATTGAGATTTTTTCAATTTATATCTATTTAAAAATACAATAATTTGAGTATACTTTTTATTTTCTAATGAAGAAGGTGAAACAAAGGAATTATGTACACAAAAAAACTCATCGACAAAATGTTTTTCGATCGTGTTTTTTTCGTTGGACCTTTTCAGTCCATCCTTATTCGGTTCACAATACATATTTTTTCGGTGAGCTATTTCTTTTAAACTTCTTTTTGTTTTTACAAACATTTTTTATCATGCTAATAATAAAAAACAGGTAAATTGATAAATCGAATCAAAATTTAAAATGATCGGATAAAAACCACTAAATCTTGATCAAAACATAAATTACTCTTTAAATACAATTTAAAAAAATGTGCATTTAAATGTAAATTTGTGCAAAATAAAATAAATAATTATTTTCCAAAGAGCTAAAAATCAAAAATGTGCAGAATTTTTTATTTTCTTTTGATTAAAATTTAAAATTAATATAATATTTAAATTTTACAAAAAAAATGACAAAAATTAAAATTATTAAAAAAGATTTTTCTACATGTTTTTAATCAATTTTATTATATTTGAAAATATCGAAGACATTTTTAAAAAAAACGTTTTTAGTGCCTTTACCGGATTTTTTTTAATATATATTATAAACTATATTTTTTATTAAAACAATAAATAATTTAGATTAAATTTAGATAAATTTATTTTATTATATTTATTAGTCTACCAATTTAAAATGTAATATTTCAAAAGATAATTTATATTAACTATAAAATATAAATTATTCAACTATTGAGAATGGTAATCTTTACACTATAGGGACTATACTATTAAATGGTTAGATATAGATTGCCAAAAATAATAATCGTGCTGTAAAAATCATATTAATTGTCCATAAATGCAGTAAAAACATATAAATTATATAGTTTTCGGATAAAAACATAAAAACGTGATACATATATAAAAAATACTAATTAAAATGTAAATTTGTGCACAATAAATTAAATAAATGTGCAACTAAATGTGTTGATTAAAAAAATTTCCAATTTAATTTTACAAATCAATCAATTTAAAAAAAACACTCATTTTCATGTTTATTTTAACTTAATTATATTTGAGGCAGAGGTGTCAGCCGATGAAAAACATCGGCGGCCGTCTAGATCCTTAAAATAGACGGCGGCTGGCGGCTAAAGCCTTTATTTGTCATCACAAAATACATCGATAATTAAAAAGGGGTAACACAAATCATGCCTTTTAAAAAAAGTATTGTGCCCAAAATATAAAAGAAAAACTGTGATTTCTCGGAACGTCGCAACACATAATAATGTTTGACAGGTTGGCCTCCATGTGAAAAAGACGTAGCCACAATGTAAAATCGACATTTATTCAAAAACATGGTTATAACGGTGATTTAGGGGAAGGTGGGGGGGGAGGTTTGTAAGAGCCAATAAAAATCCAAGACATTTTCAGGTAAATAATCTATATTTTCCATATATTCTTTGGTAAAATTCTAATTGTGAGCATTTTGTTGGTTCTTCGAAATATAAAGATTTATCCGGGAGTTCTCCTGGATTTCAGTTGGATTCTCACGGGATTTCTGTGGTATTCCCCTGGGTTTTTATCGGGATATAACCGTTATTTACCGCACAATTTTTATTTTTATTTTGAGGGGTTTCAAAAGTTTTCTGGGGAAAAAAATCCCGTTCAAACCCATAGAAATTCCGGGGAAATCTGAGGGAAATTCCGAGATACATCCCGAGAATATACCGGAGAAATCCCGAGAATATCTCACAGTCATATTTCTTGAAATAATGAGATATTCCGGGAAAATGAATATCAACAAAAATCCTCTGGAATCAATAAAATCCTTGGAAATCTAGGGATACCTGAAAAATCTAGGAAAATATTTGAAAATCTGTTAAATCTCAAGAAATTTTTGGGAAATCTCTGGAAATAATTATTAATTTCTTTAGTGTAATTTTTTGTTTTTCGTTACACGGGAATTTCGAGGGATTTATCAAGTTTTCTCGGTAGAAAATTCCGGGGAAAACCTGGGAAAATCCCGTTAAAATCGCGGTGTAATTCATGGAAAATATCTGGGTAATCTGGGAAAATCCAGGAAAAACCCGGGGAATCCCGGGGAAATCCCGGGGAAATCGGGAATTTCGAGGAATTTATCAAGATTTCTCGGTAGAAAATCTTCGGTAAATCCTGGGAAAAATCCCCATAAAATCCCGGGGTAATTCAAGGAAAATATCGGGGTAATCTGAAGGAAATCGAGGGAAAACCTGGGGAAAAACCAGGGGGAATCTCGGGGAAATCATGAAACTGTAGTGTGTAGTGTCTTGAAGGTTTAAACGAAAAACCTAAAATCGCAGCGCTGGTAGCCTAATATTAAAAGTAATGTAAACTTAATGTCTTTTCTAATATAGCGCCGACATTAGCTGGCCGTTTCTATAAAAGCCGGCTAGGGAAAATAAGAACCCAGTGGCCGGCGGCCGCCATAATATAAAAAAGGCTACCAGCCGACTGCAGCAAATTAACTCTATTTGTCATACTATTTCCGTTACACTATCTTTCCACTTTAATAAATATTATTTTTTTAATGTACGCAGAAACTTTCGGCCAGTATCTTTAATTTCCTACTTAATTTAAAAAAAAACCTTTTTAAGTGGCCAAGTAAAATATCATCATAGGCAGAACATCAAAAATTTCAGGGTTCTATTTCTATAGTAGGTACATTTACTTTTATATGTGGTACAGACTATCGATTTTATAGTTTCACATACTTGTAGTTTTACGAAAAATTGTATCATTTTCAAAGCTTCATTATAAAATTTATATTTCTTACTTAATAACTAAGGAAAAAAATGGTTTATTTTAAAAGTTTGATAATAAGAAAAAATGTTTATAAAAAAGAATTATATATATATTAAGTAAAAAAAACTTAATACTTAATTGTAAGTAGGGTATACTTAAAAGTCGAACAGTAAATACTGATCATTTTATACTGTTTCAGTAAAAATCTTAAATAGCTTAAACTAAACAATAAACACCGGAATTTAAACGTATATAACACAATTTATATAATTACTCGTGTTGCTGTATTATCGTGCAACAAACGAGCCTCACTACAAAAACCAGGCGGATGCTGAATCCTAATGCCATGACACAGGAACTCTTCACGGCGAATAGCAATTAGTTTAGAGTAGCTGTCATAGCCATAAGACAATGTAATACCATACTCTATCATCTTCTCCATAAAATCAAAGACACATCGCATTAGAAAAAATAAACATATAACAATAAAATAAAATAATACCGTGGTCACAAAAAACGGTCCAATTATGCGATACACTTCGGGCAGCGCAAAATTAAGCGAGTTTATAATGGCCACTAAAAAGTGCAGAATGCAGCAAACCGCACAGCAATACATGTCCACCTGCATCCAACTCAGAGATTTACGGCAATCGAGTCGAAACATTGACCAGGCCAACAAAAATACGGTCCCGAACAGCGTTAAACCAGCCACTGTTTCAGCATCAATTACATCAGACCGCAAACTATCATTATCCCGAATTTTGCTTAGCACTGCGATCGCCACTATCACTGCATTTAGAATCTATAAATAATCGAAAAACAAAAACAAAAATAAGACAAATCAATGTTATTAATTCTTTAAATGCGTTACTATACTCAGCAGTTTATTCTGGGCGTTCTTAGTGCGCAGGTACGAACAGTTTGAGAAGTCAATATCAGCGGACATCTTAGTTAGTATTATTATTTTTCTGAAATGATGAGTTTCGTGTACACAATACGACACCGACGCGACGCTTTGAACGCACAACACACTAACACATACAGTAAAAACTGTATTTTATATATTCTATTGTGTTAGCTAATACAAGAAAGATCATCTTTGTGTAATCTTGCGTTTAAATTGTCGTTAAATTGGACAAGTGCGCTTCTAATTGAGAGAAGCGAGATCAGTGGCGTCCGCCAATGGTTATTATAGTAAAACTATTTTTAAATATATGATATTGTTGAGAGCTAATTCCATTACGTTGGCCAACATTACCTTAAACGGGTATAATGTCAAAAGAAATAAGGGGAAAAAATATGTCGGATTGTGGCAGTAATCATAGAGTTTTAGGCTTCTATACCAGCGTAGCTAATATAAGAAGACTTATAATCCCGCGTTGTCCGTCCGTCAGTTATCTAGTATCAGAGCCTAAACCTTATGTCCTAGAGAATTGAAATTTGGAACACAGATAGGTGTAAAAGAATAAAAATGCATTACATTTTTTTTTTAATTAGGCGGTTTTTTTTTTGTAGCAAAAACTTATTTATGCAAATTTGTTTATATTTATCCCAAATGGCCTATTATGATATCCGATTAATTTTTAGTAGGTAGTAATTAAATAATAAAAATAAATGG
>JAAAKO020045723.1:0-11656 GCA_010015015.2 Bolitophila cinerea
TCTTCCGCTTTAAAAATCACCGGAATAAACAGGAATTAGGATCGTTTCTATGGAAACATTTGTGAATTAAGACTACTACCCTTAAGCATGAAATGACCAATTACCACTTATGATTCAATTAACACACTGCTAAAATTTATTATATGATACATTATGTATCTTCAAAAGAAATCTTTCTTGCAAAAGCCAAAGTATACAAATTTATATTTCATTTTATGAAGAAAAGTCCAAAAGGGCATTAGTTCGCCATTGGCCAAACTTCGCACATCTGCCAAGGTCCAACGAATGCCAACGCGTAACAAACAGCCAATGCACAGTGTTTACACGATTGGAAGATGTCTTCAAATTTCATTGGCAGGCAGCGACCTGCCAATGGTCTACCAATAATTTTCTTCTAACGTTGGCAGATAAAAATTGTCCGTTTACACGGTTGGCCGAAATGAACAGCTAATTTATCGACCAATATTGGCCAACCTTCCAACCGTGTAAACATAGCTTAACATATTCAGCTATTGAGAATGGTAATCTTTTCATGGTTTATCCTATTTATTTGACCAGTCAATAATAACAAATGCAGTAAAAAACGGTGTGGTGACATAACGTCCACGTACATAACGTACATGGACTTTATGAACGCTTTTAAACGGATATAAGGTTTATGGACATTCTTTTTGTTTATCAAATGGACATACTGTCCACATAAAACCGACATTATGTCCAAATATAGAATTAGAAAGTATGTCGGTTTCCAATTGAGGTTTTGTTCACTTAAATAATAGATGTCCTTTTAAAAACAGATATAAGGACCATGCGGACATTAAGTCTGTTTTTAAAGGACATAAAGTCCATTTGACATAAAGCCTGTTTGAAGCAGGCAGTCCATCAAAAAATTAACATTAAATCCATGTATTTAAAAGAACGGAGTAACGGTAAGGTTAGTTATATATTTGTATATATTTATATATTCATCTGTTCTTTTTAGTTATTTGACATAATGTCAACGGACATAAGGTCCATGAACATCATGTCCAGTTTCATACTGGTATAAAGTCCAATAAAAACAGATAAATATATAAATATATACAAATATATAAGTAACGTTTCTTAAGTCGTTCTATGGGCCGTAATCAATAGTTAAATTCAAATCGAATTCAAGTTTAAATAATTGTGGATAATACCTCAATTTTTGAAATTTATATCTTGTCTTCAAAGTTATAAAACAATATAAATTGAACAACAAATATACTCAAATAAACAGTTTTAACCTCTGTTTATTTGGCAAGGCAAAATGAAGGCAATAATGACTGGAAATTGCTCATAAAGTGTCTGTATTTTGCAGACGAGCAGACATATGAGCCAAGCCAGCTTCGCCAACAACAATATTTCATAAGACATAAGCGCTAAAGTTATAGGTGCCAGTACTTTAAGAATATTGCGGTATTGTATTTAACACTTTTTATGCGCCATACATTTGTCGGAAAAGGCAGATTTTTTTGTATTTAATGAAATTCATGAATTTTGCTAGTCTTTTGATTGTTTTTTTGCTAACATTTTGCATTCTATAGTACCTTAAATTCTTATAGCGAGCTGCCACGCGATTTTCTTTTGGCGCTTCGCGTTGTTTTTATACTAAAACAACAAAGAGCAATCAATACAATAATGTTAATATTAATAATGCGCTTCATCAATTTTTTTTTCTTTGTATTTAATTCTGCTTTATCCGACAAAGCTATGGCGCCTAAGTCTTTAGCGAGTAGATACAATACCGCAATTTACTTAAAGTACTGGTGCCTTCGACTTTAGCGCTTATGTCTTGTAGCTCCTTGGTGCATTGTGCGGATATGGGACTGGCGCTTCTGTCCCCACACCTATTTTGCACACAAAGAACCATGATTGGTTAACCCACTTTCACGGGCATTTTAAGAGCACATTATTAAAAAGCAGGGCAATATGTGGGCAATAATATGGCCGGGAATTGCTCATAATTGTCTGTAGCAACTAACTTTCACGGGCATTTTTAGAGCGAACTAATTAATAACAAGCAATAATGCCTGTGGATGTGCTCTTAAAATGTCTGTATTTTGCAAATAAAGGAGCGGATCTATTCAGAGCGTATAAATTAAAAATAGTGTATAACGGAGACAATAATGTCCGTGATTGGCTCATAAAATTACTGTATTTTACAAACAAAGAAACATTTTTAGAGCGAATAAATAAAAACGTAACTTAGGCGGATCCAGAAAATGTTTTGGGGGGACATATCATCACGATAGTATTTGACTAAATTTATTAGGGATTTTAAATTCTGTTTTACAAAATTCTGTTTTTCAAAATTATGGTTTAAATTTTTTTTTTTTTTGAAAATTCTAAGTTTTAAAATTTTTGATTACAAAATTTAAAAAAAAATGTTTTTGTAAACATAAGCGAATGTTTGCGTTTGTTTTATCAAAGAATCTAAAAAAACTCGGCTAAACTTCACTTTAGGGGCGGTAACGTTAAAAAAAATGTTGTACCCAATATTGATGGAAATCGCGTCGCTCGCCTCCCCCTTTGGGGGAGGGGGGTTTAATGTTTATATGAAACTTTTTGTTTTAAGGTTTAAAAAAAAATTCTTTCGATTAAATGATTTAAATAAAAAATAACTGCGTTTTTTTTTTTTTTTTTATTTTTTTTGTTGTTTTTTTTTTTTGTTTTTTTTTTGTTTTCTGCTTTCCTACTTTTGAGTTTTTTTTAGTTTTTAAGTTAGTTTTTAAGCCATTATGCATCAAAACGTGTCAAAAATGCTAAAAGATTAATGAAATTCAAGGTTTTTGCTAGTCTTTTGCTTGAGCTTCTTTATTAAAATTCTCTGGTATATAAATTTTGTAGGCGCGCTACCGCGCGCTGTTCTTTTTTTTTTTTACCAAATCAAACAAAAGCAATCAACATAATAATGCTCTAAAAGCATAAAATAAAAAAAAATAAAATAAAAAATAAAAAAAATATGCAGTTATGTGCATTTTATCGAAAGCTTTTTTTTTAAACCTTAAAACAAAAAAGTTTTATACAAACTTAACCCCCCCTTCCCCAAAGGGGGAAGGCGAGCGACGCGATTTGAGGCCTGATTCGTACTCAGGGACACATTTCCATCAATATTGGGTACAACATTTATTTTAACGTCACCGCCATTAAAGTGAAGTTTAGCCTTAATTTAATACCCCACACTCTTAGCACACTTTCCGGAATATATATTTTTTTCTATTTGTTACCAAATCTTTTAACCCCTCCCTCACCCAAGGGGTTCATTAACTAGAAACATTATTATGATATTCGGGATTGAGGAGGCCTCCTTATGAGAGGGTGGGGATGAAAAAATCAACAGGCACTATAGACTAAACTGCACAAACGCCAAAAAAAATATTTGAATGAATTGAAAATAAAAATAAAAAGATAATTTTAAGTTTTTCTTTTTTTTTCGTTTGTATGTCATTTTTAAAATGTATTTTTTATACAATTTAGGGATGAATTTAAGGCCCTTATTAGGAAAAAAAATCTTTAGTTGAAGATTATCTCCTCTTTTTAAATGATGTTCTAGGGGCTGAACTATATATTAAAAACCCCACATTTTTGAAACATTAAAGCACTCTTCCTCTTATAATGTTTATAATAAATTAGGCTAATAAGAGCAAACGCTACAATAACAACAAAAAACCAGCTTAACTCTTTGATATTTCTAAATAGTTTATATTTTTATACGATGTCTCAGAAAAAAAACAAGCATTTACATATTTTTGGTTGCCCTTTTTAAGTTTTCTTTATTGAGATTAGCTATTCTGACATATTTTCGCTGTTACTGCATAGGCGGAATTAATTCGCTCGAGAACTGCGGATTTAATAATTAAAGTGTTTGCTAATATTTTACTTGTTTTTTTTTGATACTATTTTGATTGTTTTTTATAACAAGCATAATATTACCAAAAAGCGTGTAAATAATAAATCCATTCCTTCATAAATACAATTCATTTTATATGCTCTTCGTGGAGGTAGCGCAACGTTTACCTACACATCAGTGTAATCAGAGGTTTATTTGCGGTGATGGATGCACTTTGTAAAAAAAACAAATTTGCCAGGTTTTATTTCATCTTCAATGACTTCGCAAGCGCTTTGTATTGCTAGAAGTTCGCTCACAGAAGCGGAATTCGGAAGCTTTTATCTAAACTGATCCAATCATTCTTTGTTACCAAAGAAGGCACTTTCTGCTTCGTTGGAACTGAGAGAACCGTCCGTAAAATTGAATGTTGGTGCTTGTCGGAATGTTTTCCGAACATTTGTTAGCGTTGACATAAATTACTTTAGTATTTTTCCTATTTCATCGCATCTTCCGGGATACTTTGGGTGTGAAAAGCATCAGATCCATCTCTCTGCCCTGATTATTGGATGTGTCTTACAAGTACTGTCTTTTTCGGCACTACGAGCCATGCGAGGGAGGTGCATGATCTCATATTAAGTGTTTCGATAGTTGTCATTGGTATGTGATCCCAGTTTAGCTTTTTATTTTATAAAATTGTTTTTTAGGCTAGCATTTTATTTTTATATAATTGTAGATTTTATTTTTTACTTTTTATTGTAAATTGTATTGTATTATGTTTTTTTAATGGATATGTACTATTGCTTTTCAAAAGGTTTTCAAAACCCACGGCTTCACCTGTCCTCTTGGTCTGTTATCAAGAGGTGAATGTAGCGGGTGCTACCAACAAAGTTACTAAAAACGGGCTGCGCCTATGATCTTCCTAGAGATCCAATAAACGACATGTCAGTTAAAGCCCTGAAAGCTGAGAAGAACATAAGTGCCAGCTATGGCTTCACCCAAATCTTCTTCCAGCCCTACGGTCCATAAGACCAGAGTCAGTAGACAGAATCCTGGATGGAAGTCGACAATCAGGCTGGCGATGCCTTGGGGTCCATTAAGGACTCAAGCTGCTGAAGAAGCTGAAAAAAATGTTAGAGTGTCTCCGCATAATGAGGAGCTCGATGACACGGACACTTGTTTAGACTGCGGCATGGATGAGATGTCTGAACTAGCCACAGACTTAGAGGACACTCTGCTAAAGGGATCCGACAAAGAGGAGGAAGTAGTATTATAGGTGACAGACTTCGTCCACCTCAAAGCCTTTCAGGGCAACCTGCAACACTGCCAATCAGCCACACACAACATCATTGTAGTGCTTGCGGGGTAATAAAATAACAGGATACTCTATTTTCTCCAAACCAACAGAAGAAAGGGTAAGAACCTGTCTAATAGTTAAAGATAATCCTAATGGTTTCTTATTAGCAAATTTTAACTCCTCTGACCTTGTTGTCGTGAGGATAAAGGAGTAACAAAAAACAATAGTGGTTGCATCAATATATCTCCCATAGGCACCACCCTCAAAAGAAATGGATGACTTAGTAACTTACTGTGAAATAAAGAAGCTGGAACATTTAATTTTCGTGTCTTACAGGCACGAACAAGAGAGATACGCGTTTAATTGATTACAAAACAGCTGATTGTGTCAAACATCGGCAACTAAATAACTGATGTCGCCTCATGAAACTTTCAGCAAATCCGGCATTTAGGATTTAAGTAAACGAAAATGCAATTGCCAACGTAGGCGAGTATCAGCCACAAGTCGAATGTATACATAACATTTGTTTACAATTTATAAATATCGCCACTTTTAGTGCAGAGTCGCAAAAACTTTGCTTACCCAGTAAAAACAACTTACAAAATGGAATGGTATTTTTTAAATTGGTTAGTCATATGTTTATTAGACAAAATTATGGATATTAAAAATGGCATTTAGTATTAATGAATAAGAAAAATCGTCGAAAGAAAACAGGAGAAATTTTTATTGGTTTAAACAGTCGCAATTGTTTACTTAAGTGTTGTCAATAAATGCTTCATACAAAAAAATGGTGAAAAGGCAGTTGTATTTTTACTTTAATTCTTTTACTATTAAAATATATAAAATATACGATAATTACATATATGATACGATATCTAAAGTTGACTAGAAAAAAATGTTTGGGCATACTTCATTTTATTGTCGCATTTAAGACATCAGGAAATTGATATCAACCGTCAGTTGTCAACTTCCCGAAAATCGAAAATTGACCTCTCAACTTCGACTAAACAAAACCGATTCAGGAATTTGAAAAAACCTTAAGTTGTAAGTCAAATTAAAGTTAAGAAAACGGCCCTAAAAATACATGAATCGGACTGGAGAATGAATGGGGTTTCCCCATGCCCAAAGTATTTTTTTAATGTCAGTTGTCTTAACATCAGTTTTGATTATATGGCGGTCCCCCATCCCCTCATAAATGATCGAAGTGCAAATACGTGTTTTATATATTTTATATTTATATAATATTTTAATGTGAATCTTCGGAAAGGAGATAATGGTATTTCAAGCATTTTAGTCTTCCAAAAATTTAATAAAAACCAAATGTGGTCTCAATTATGCGGGATCGATTGTACAGAATTAATTGCATTAGTTGTGCGGGGTCAATTAGCCCATAACACCAAAAATTATTTTAATTTGTATAAAACGTCAAAACATAAACTTAAAGTCTTATCCATGTATTCCTAATCTCTAGTGCTTCACATACGATCGACTGGTTAGTTATCAAATCTACGTGTTATATTTATATTTGCTGATAAAACAGATCGCCTGATTTGACTGGATTTAAAATTGTTTGTCTCATCACATCTTAAAATGTTTCTAATCAAATAAAAATCCAATTAATATAAAAACTGAGAAATATGTTAACACAAATTACCGATACCATTAAAATAAAGACTCCATGAATTAAAACAAACAAAAACATTCGCAAACATCTTCAAACCGATCTCTCTATAGGAGTCAGACCTCTGACCTCAATCTGAGATCGCACCGTCCGTCGGCCGGACGAAATTTTAACAAATCACATTACATGCCTGAATTCCGTGTCCATATAGTGCATATCAGCATATCACAAAGCACCCAACGCTGCAGGGTGGCCTAGACACGTCAAACAAAAGCTCTCATCATACAAACACGCTCCCAGGGCAACGCAACTCTGACCGACGGACGCCACTCTGACGTCCACAGCGCTCCGCTCCGCGCCGTACAAACAAACATAATATTATATAAATTACAAATGCTAAGTAATGATTGGCATAATTAACGTTGAGCACACTCTATAATAAACATATGTACAGCTATTGTGTATGTGTATGTAAATGTATATATATATATATATATATATATAAAGCTCTAAATGTATAACATGATTGTTTCAGCGCGCGCGCCCGTTCACTCAAATAATATTTATTCAGCTCAACCAAATATTTTGATTATCTCCCGCTGATTAATAAATAATTAACTATGCACGTATTAGGCATGTTACGAATTGTTACAACTTTGATTAGTATTATGTCAGTGATCCCGTATAATGATAGATGTGATCCAACAACAACAACAACACAAAACGAAATTAATAAATAATATATGTATGTATTCGTCTCTCTCTCTCTTTCATTCTTATAATATATATAAAAATAGCGGCGTTGTTGCTATTCAAGTGCGTGTACACAGGTAAACACTAAACAGGTATATCACTCACACATAAAATGCGTGTATATTATAATTTATATGTTCTTGTTCCGTATAAACACGATTAAATTAATAATAAAGTTGGGTATTTTTTATTGTATTATTTATTTCGCTTGCGCATGTCGCACAGTGTTGCAAAAGGGTTCATTTTATGACAACCATACACCTAGGCTTAAATTTTACTTAAATTATTAAAAATTTAGGGTTATTTCCTAAAATAAAGCCAAACTAAAATAAATAAATAAAAATATAAAAAGTATAGGTAAAATTTAAAAAAAAAGTTTTTTTATTCAAAAATTATTTTAAAGGAATTTTATTTATCATTAGATGAAATTTGGGTCTATGATTTTTACTGTAAACTAATAAATTGAGTTTGTGTTAAGTATTCACAGGCACAAACTTTAAATTTTAAAACGGAAGTTTTAATTTTTGTGGAGATTATTCATAAAATAAAAAATACTAACATAATAAATTTAAAAAAAAATAAAAGGATTATTTAAAAAAATTCTTTTAGTTACATGTTACGTTGCAATTTCTGGGTCAGAAGACATACATAAATGCTGTATAGTATATATCTGTGAAAGTTTTACATCGTAATAGATATATATATTCAACTCTCTAATTCTTTTAAAATTATTATTTTCGTCTACTTGAGCTTTTTCCAAGAGCGGTTTATTTGGAAAAATACATCTCTTAATTTTTGTAGAACCTTATATACTATGTGGCATGAAATAACAAGAACATAAACTTACATACAGATTTGCTGTTTAAATCCATTTGCCAAAACATAAATAATATTTAAAAAACGGGTTATAAGACCTTAGTACTATAAAAAGTACACTTATTTCAATACAAATAAAAGTACTTTGCAGAAACGTGCACAATATTGTTTTATATATATTTTTACTTACATAAATAATAATAATAATAAATAAAACATAAAAAGATAATGTAAATGTTCTCGCTTCTAAAATTTTACAATATACGTGTGTATAATTATTATTACAAAAATGAACTTTGCCATAATTTCTAAACTAATACCATTATGATCAAGTGAGGTACACAATTTTTTATAAACTAAAGTGTAATTTCCTTTTTTATGTATATTTTTTTATATTATATTTTATCTAAGTTCCGTGCAAGTGAAGGTAAAAGAAAGATTTTATAAATATTTCGAAATATAATAATATAGACATATTTTAATTTTAATACATTTTTTTATTTAGTCCAAAACTGTTTTGTCCATGGCTGCAACACTGTGCATTGACTCAACCGTACTGTTATTTGTTATACATATACTATATACACCACAATATTACAATAATGTATAGTATATATATTATATTTTGTACATGATTATATTATGTTCAATTGCAACGCATCATCTAATTTCAACGGTGTTTTTTCTGTTTTGTTATTATCGGATAAAGCTCTCTCGCACGAGCACGCGTACGATGTGGATTATTTCTTGAGCATATATAATAAGATATGCTTCGAACATAAACAAATATAATGTGGTATTAACATTTTTTGTGTTTGCCTTATATTTGATGTTATTAGTTTTTGACTCGCAACATTGATCCGCTGTGCGTTGGTGATCGCGATCTTGAGGTAATAAATAATAATATATTATACTCATTTATAGTATGTTGTTGAAGTTATAGGTGTTGTTGTCGATCAATAGATAGACACAATGAAATTATCCATAATCATTCTGAGCTGGTTAATCGTATTATTTGTGCCAATCAAAATGTGATGACTCTAGTTATATGAACTTGGATGCAATGTTCGCCCACTGGAGGCCACATTTGGAGAACATGTACTTTTATAGTAATCAATAGTCTATAATTACTATAATCTAGATCTATAAAATAAAGAAAAAATGTGTGTTTTGTTTCAAATAAGCCTAAGCTGTTAAACCGATTGTGTTTATATGGGTGTCGAAAAAGTGGCGAAGCCTATACCAACATAGGATATTATTTCATTTATTTTAAATTTAATTTTTATTTATTATATATCAAAGTAATTAGAGAGTGTGAGCGTATTAAAATACAGAGATTGTCATAATTAAAAAAAATTATGTTTCAATAATTAAAAAAAAAACATTATTTATTTTCGTATTTTAAAAATCAATGATTTTTATATTAAAGAAAAGTTCATATTTAAATTGTAAAAATATTTGTGATTTTCATATTAAAATTAGAGATTTTTAGAATTAAAAAATCAGTGATGTCATAATTTATAAATCACGAATTTTAATAATTAAAAACTTCAGTGTATATCATAATTATAAAATCAGTAGTTTCGATAATTTAAAAATTAGGAATTTAAATAATAATAAAAATGTGATTTTAAAAATTAAAAAATCTGTGATTTTATAATTTAAAACATTCTGATTTATAGTAAAGATAAGGAATTTAGTTATAAAAATATCAATAATGTAGCTCAACTAAAAACAATTTAAAACATAAACAATTATGCGATATATGAAGACTCATAAGATGCCCTTGTGTCATTTCCCGTTCATCATGTAAAATCATTAGGAAACAGCACTTTAGTTAATAAGTTAATTAACTAATTAGTCGTCAAACAATGAAAATGTGTGAAACGCTGATCTCGCGCTTTTCACTGTATTATATGTGTGTTTGTGTATTTTATAGTGAATAAAAGCTTTCAGCGTGCGCCTGTGTTATTTATCACCGCAAATTCTTCGAAGACTGTGTCTACTGCATTTATTTAATAAATATGTAAATATTTTTTAGTGCCGACAATACAAACAATGTTAATGTTATGTGCATTTAATTGCAGCGTTCGCGCGTAAAACAATAAAATCTGAATATAGAGGAAATCATCGTTTTTTTATTGTGTTTTGTTTAAATTAAAACGCAATTTTAATTAAATTCGAACGCCTCGAAAGCCGATGGGCGCACGCGTTGTGTGTGTGTGTGTGTTAGAATGATTTGAATGTTTTTTTGTTATTATTATACAGAATATACGAGTATATAGGGAAACCAAGCTTTAGCTTTACTTTATAAGAGATAATTTAAATGCGTTACGAATATTATATTTGAATATCATTTGTCAATCAATTGGTCACGCAATTTCATTTTATTCTGGTTTAGGTATAGTAATTATATTGACAGCTTACGTATAAAATATAAATAACAAATTTGTGTAATTATATGACGAAAGAGCGGCATGACACTGATTTTTATATATGGATTTAATGGATATTTTTGAATTATTATTATTATTATTATGAATTATTATTATGAAAATATAAAATTTTATTAAAATGACAAGAAATGCCGAATTTGACTAATTTTCTAAAAAAATGACAATTATTATATTTAAGTTTTTTTTAATTTAGAGCTTTTTTCTAGGAAAATGACGACCAAAAAAGGTTTATAAAATTATAATTTTAAAAAAAGAAAATATTTAAAAAACAAGCAAAAACTAACAAATAACTACAAAAAGTTTTAGGGTAAATACATTTTTTTTTGGTTTTAATAATGTATAATAAAAATTTTTCAAAACTTTTTTTTCTTGAATTTTTATATCAATAACTTCAAGAATTTGGAATTTTTGTATTCATTTCTTTTAGTTGTATAAAATTTATTTTAGGCAAGCAAAAGTGTAACCAAAATAGTACAACAAAAACATAAAAAAAAATTGTGCTGAAATCATAAATGATACAAAAAAAACAAATATACCCAAAATGGTAAAATAATTAACTTTTTGCAACATCATTTTAAAAAACAATATATTTGGGCACAATTTTATTTTTAAATGTACGATTTATTTTAACCCGCCATTAATTAATAATTAATATAAATATAGATAGAAGATATTTCTCACCTATATTACTTTTAGTAAATAACTGTATAACAAAATAATCAAATTATTTACCATTAAAAAAACGATTATTGTATTACACAACAATTAAATTTTATTGCGTTTGAGTGTATTGATTTGGATTTATTCATAACTCAAGAAATATAAATATTTATACAGAGTTGTAGTATTACATTATTTGTTTTTTG
>JAAAKO020045734.1:0-26731 GCA_010015015.2 Bolitophila cinerea
GAGTGGTATCGAAAAGTTGGAAGGACGCTATAATCGCTGTATCGCCATGGAAGGAAACTATGTTGAATAATAAAAATGATTTTTGACAATAAAATGTGTTTTTCATTGAAACGATACGAACTTTTCAGCCGACCTGTTAGAGGTTTTTTCTTCACATTTTTTTTAAAGTTTTTTATTGCTTTTGTTATTTATTTTTCTGTTTTGGTTTAGGTTATTTTTTTGTTTGTTAGGAATAAGCTTTTATTCGAGGTTTATGTCAGAGAATAGCCGGCGGCATGAAATAGATTTAATTTCTTACTCTTTTTTTAACAAAAACAGAAAGCGAAGAAAATAGTGTCCCTAGAATAGTCTTTAGAAAATTTTATATGTATTTTTTCAGGATATCATGTAGTATAATTTACAATTTTCAAGAGTTTTCAAGTTTCGGCTTCCGAAATATCTATATGAATTAGTTACACTACTGGAATACAGGTGACTTAGTAAAATAATCACTATATAAACACGTTGGCAACACTTTAAAAATAACGCGCCAATTCAAAATTAACTTTGCAAAAAACGTTATTCGACCAACGATTACATTGAGGAATACATTTTTAAACGACACAAAATAATTGCGATAAAATATTCTCTTAAATTTTCAGATTTTCCTTACTGAGAACTATTTTAAATATCCATATGTTTAAAGTTGTTTATTGCAAATAGTTTTGTTTTTTTTTGCTAGGTTTAGTTTGATTGCAAATAAATTAATTCCTCGAAAAATTCTACAAAATGCCATTGATGTACAATCAGAAAATATTAAAATAACGCTTTTCCGAGTAAAATATAATTGAACATTCCCAGAGTTGCCAAAAGCGAATTAAAATCATACATCCAAAATGCAAATATCTACATTCCTAACCTAAAAAAAACTGTGCACCGAAAATAATTGACTCATAAAATGTTCAGCGAAGCCATTTTGTCGCTTTCAATACTGTTCACCCCCAACCTGATTTATGCTTAAAATCCAAACGCGCGCACCCCGCCACCAGAGAGTGCACATAATTCCGAATTTATCCTTTTTTGTGTGTTGTTGTTGTGAAATATACGTTGCTCCGCTTTATACCTTTTACAGTATAGATGATCGTCCCACAAAATGCGCACGTGTATACATGTTTAGTTTATATATATTTAGTAAATAAATTCTTACGAAAAGCTTGTTTCTGCTCGACGTTCGGCGCAGCCAAACACACATACAGATGCAGCAAAACACATACACACACTTCAATAAACATATATGTGTGTATACACAATATAGGAGGAATGCATATGTGTGCGCACTGTGCATGGATGGCGGACTTAAGCTATTTTGTTTAAGTTTTCGCGTGGTGGAGAGTAGAAGAGGAAATCGGTGCTGACGCCGGCGGATGGGGACGCGCGGGGTGGCTTGAAAAACACACACACATACAAACTGTTTATCGAACAAACCGGTACGCTACTAGTTCAGCCTATAGACTCTAGATGGAGCCGTAAATATCCTGAATTTAATAATATACGTGTGTACAGTGTGGGATAGAGACTTTAATGCGCTCCGAGCGGACTCCTACTCCGCATAACTGTTATGCTTGCCTTTGTAATGCCGCAGTGTATACATATATGCGCCAGAAAAACTTTCTGTGTCTACTGTGTGTGTGTGTGTGTGTGTATGGGGGGGGAGAGTTTTCGCCGTGCACAGCAGCCACACTGCTGCCTCTGCCGCCTGCTCTGCCGCCTGCTCTGCCGCCTGCTCTGTAACAGATGTGGTTTGCTGTGTGTGCATTAAATAGCAAACGTGGGTGGCATTCGCGATGGGGTACAGTTGGAACGGGTTATAGTGCAAGTTCACGATGGATGCCTGCATATATAGCGGAGAAACACGGTACAAAAACAATTACATTGCTCACGGTGAATTATCGCCCGTTGTGGGTGCATATACGCCGGTCGGTTACGGGTGGTGGAGTCATTTTGCACATGATGCCAACGCAACGGTGTAAAATACACGACTATACGTACACATATATGTATATACATATACATGTAATGACATGCATTGTAAACCCTAAACGCGTTCGCAATTGTTGTTTTGCATATAATTAAATATATATGAGTGTGTATGTGCGTGCGTTTGCCCGCAAGTCGTCAAAGCTCTTGTAACGTGTCTATATACCGTTACCGGTGTGCGGGCTGCGTGTGGGTGGGTGCATATAGACTGCAAAGTAGATGTGTCCTATGCATAACAATCCATCATCACCTCAACACAATGATATATAAAGTTTCTTCGAATATGGGGGCGCGGTGGAACAAGCTAGGTGACAAGTTCAAAGTGTGTTTTACGTTTTACGGCAGAAATACATATCACACAGCATATACACACATTCGCACACAAACACACACACACGCATTCATTCGCATTTAACCTGCAATTTATTGCTGTTAAACAAACATACAAACATTTCGCTGAGCTTATTGGTTCATTATGCAAATACACAACGGCGCCGCTGCGTTGCTGAGGACAAACGCAACTTCAATTAAATATATGTGTGTAGCTTTAAGGTTTACATTTTAGTTCAATTTAATACTGTTAATATTTTAATGTATATATAACGGTACTTGCGGTTGCAATGAATTTTAAGTATTTTATATACCAATGTTTTTAAATAAGAATTCAACAGCTTTATAAATGACTTTTATATTGTTAACATAACCCTATTTATTACTTTGATATTGAAATCCCTGCTGTATTTAACAATATTTTGATTTTTTTCGATTCTAGTGCGAATTAGTTACTTTTACTTTTACTTAGATACAAATTTCTAAAATTGATAAAAAATAGGGTTATGTCACAAGTCCTTTATCATAAGCTGTACGTTCAGTTCATGTTCAAGATTATTTGATCCTTCAATTGGCTACTTTTTGCTAATCTTTCCTTGAATCACGCCTGAATCGCACCTGAATCGCACTCATTCAAAACATTACCACGCGCCATCTATACCCAACTAGCACAACCCATACACCGTATTAGGCCAGTTTCCCGTAGGATCGACGCTGCACTGGCGCTACACACACATCGCGCGAGCTCGCTCTTGCACGTCGGGCAACCCGCCTTCGTGACCCGTCAAAAACGCAAACCTTCGCTGTGCTCTTTTTCAACGTGTCCGGAATCCATTTTGTCACGTCAGTTTTTTGTTGAATTTTATTTGTTGAAATTGTGCGGAAACAACGTACCGCTTGGATAGGAAAACAACACGAACGCATCAAGATGACGGATCCCATTAATACCAGCACGGAGTTTGCCAATTTTGACATGCCCGATCTGCAGTACAACGAAGACGGCTGGGGCCCATGCGAGCTTTCGGACACTTTCCGCGATATGCCGTATCAGCCGTTCAGCAAGAGCGACCGAATGGGCAAGATCAGCGACTGGACCGGCAGCGCGGCCCTCGACAAGAAGTTCCCAAGTGAGTGTGTGTTGTTTGTTATTGTGTCCGCTGCGCGAAAACAAAGCGTATTGTTTTTTGAGGTTATGTAAGGTGATGGTAGCCGTGCGAGAGAAAAAAAGTCGTCTAGAGCCCAACCCCAAAACTCGGTGCTCGCCCGTGTCTGGGCGCATCGATTTTATGTTATTGTTTTTTATTTTACTGTTTCTAACCACTGAACGCTTTGCTATCTTGCAGACAAGTACACTTCCCAGTTTGGTACCGGCAGCCAGTATGCCTACTACCATGATGAAGACGAGACAACGTTCCACCTGGTGGACACTGCTCGTGTACAGAAGCCCCCATACCAGCGTGGCCGTTTCCGCGGTAACATGCGTAACATGAGGTGGGTTTTTGATTTATTTATCCATTACGCAAGGGATATTAATAGTTTTTAGATTCCTTAGAGGAGGACGCGGTGGTCGTGGTGGTGCTCAGACCGGCATGCAGCAGCTAAGCAAGAGCGTTAAGATCCGTGATAACCGTCGTGGTGTGACCCGCAAGTGGGGCGCTCGTGGTCCTCCACCAAAGATCCGTGATGCATCGGTGGCCGTACGCGCTGACTGGTCGACCATTGAAGAAATGGACTTCCCACGTCTGCTGAAACTGTCGCTGCCCAACATCAAGGACGGTGAGGACATTATGTGCTGTGGTGCACTCGAGTACTACGACAAGCCGTACGATCGCATCAATGTCAAGAACGAGAAGCCACTGCAGCGAATTGACCGAGTCTTCCATACGGTCACAACAACCGATGATCCGATCATCCGAACGCTGTCGAAGACGCACGGTAACGTGTACGCTACCGATGCCATTCTGGCCACAATCATGTGCTGCACCCGATCGAACTACTCTTGGGATATTGTCATCGAGAAGATCGGTGATAAGCTGTTCATGGACAAGCGTGACAACACTGAATTCGATCTGTTGACCGTGAACGAAACGTCTGTGGAACCACCCACCGATGATGGCAACTCTTTGAACTCGCCACGTAACCTCGCTATTGAGGCCACGTTCATTAATCACAACTTCAGTCAGCAGGTTAGTCTTCCTTCACTCTTAAAGGAAATGTTGATGTTCTAATTTGTTTTTACTTGCTTGTAGGTTCTGAAAGGAGGCGCTGAGGCCAAGTACAAGTTTGACCACCCCAACCCCTTCGTCGGCGAAGAGGAGGAAGGTGAGGTAGCCAGTGTTGCATACCGTTACCGCAAGTGGGACCTCAACAACGGAATCGTATGTATTCAAAAAAGATACCTTGAACTTCAAGTTTCTTATTCCACAATTTTCTATCGTCTCTAGGTTCTTGTGGCCCGTTGCGAGCACGACGCCGTCCTCCAGGTACCCACCGGTGACCTTCAGTTCGTCTCGATAAAGGCACTGAACGAATGGGACTCAAAGGCAGCCAACGGTGTCGAATGGAGACAGAAGTTGGACACGCAACGCGGAGCTGTGCTCGCCAACGAGCTGCGCAACAACGCCTGCAAGCTAGCCAAGTGGACCGTTCAGGCTCTGCTCGCCGGTTCCGATCAGATCAAGTTCGGATATGTGTCTCGTGCTCACGTTCGTGACTCATCGCGTCACGTCATTCTGGGAACACAGCAGTTCAAGCCCCAGGAGTTCGCAACGCAAATCAATCTGAGCATGGACAATGCTTGGGGCATTCTGCGGTGCATCATTGACATTTGCATGAAACAGAAGGACGGAAAGTATTTGATCATGAAGGATCCAAACAAGCCGATGATCCGTTTGTACGATATTCCGGACAACACTTTCGAAACCGAGGGTTCCGAAGAGTCCGGCGAGGAGGGAGAAACATTTCAACCCGTCTACTCATATGGCAACAAGATCCGCACATAAATAACAGGCGATCCAGTTGTATGAGCTCTAACAGGAAACACACACACATAAATAAACAACAACAACGCGTTTACATTCATTTAAAACCGTGTGCGCGGTGAATAAATGTCAATCTCGGAACAGAAACTCGACTTGAACTTATTCATTATTATTGTGTATTTTTTTTAGAGTAGGATAGAAAATCGGCACAGACACACACTCCTTTTAGATACACTCTCGTATTTTGTATATGAAAATGGAAATTTTCAGAAAGCATATGTTATGTATTCAAACAATATATAAGTTATTCTATTCCACACATACACAAATATAGGCCTTTGTTATTTGTAGTGCTAGTTCGGATTTGGTATTTTAATGGTTGTATATTTTGAAGAATCCATACATAATTAACATCATCGACGGAGTTAATTTTAAAGATTGGAAGTTTAAAATATATTTTTTGAAGTATTGTTAAAAAAAAATATATATATATCCTTTCGGAGGGTCATTAATACAAGCAATTTAGCAGCAATTTACCCGTTTTATGAGGGGCATAGGGCTCCATTTTTGAAGTTAACAAAACCAAAATTTAAATATTCACCAAAAATAAAGGTCTACGATGTTGTTTTTAGGTTGTGGATAGTCGTCTGAAAACAGGATAAGAACCAGCAGATATTCTTCAGGGCTATTATTCTATTAGTTTGTGAGCCCGAATCCGGTGCCTGTGAAATTTGGTCATCTTTGCCGAGTAAGGAAAATCTCTGAAATCCCAAAAAAAAACTATTTCTTTTAAATTCAAATATATTTTATTCAAAACAAAACAAGCACCAAAAATATAAAAAAAAACATCCCAACATAATTTGTAGGTGTGTGTGTGTGTGTTTGCTCTGGCCACTTACAAAATAAGGTACAACAAAATCAGACTTATTCAAATGAGCGAGATCATAGAGAAAAATTATGTATTAAACATAAATAAGATCGATAAGTTAATGATTTGCGCTTGAAACCATGAAATCTATAAAAAAAACGTTTCAAATTAAGAAAATCAATGAAATTACATTTTAAATGATGATGGCAGCGGTGAGTTTGTTTTAAATCTCTGGGTGGAGTAGGTGAGGGTATTTAATAATTTTTGGAATCAACTTTTTTGTATGGAACTGATTTCTTTTAATTCGCTAATAATCTTTTGTTCTACAGTATATCTCTTAACTTGCTAGAAATAGCTAGTTGAAGAGAGACACCGACTGTTAAAGTGAGACCAGATTATAGTGTAGAATTAGTATATAACAATAATCTAATTTCTTCTTAAGTATCTCACATTTCGATTGAATTTTACGCTATAATTCTCAGGAACGTTTTCAATCGCTTAATGAAAGGCAATGTGTGAGTTAGTATAAATTACGCTAGAGGCTAGGCTAAATAATTAACAGGTTGCAGGTGTTTCTCTATCTCTCTTTCTGTCTCTGGGGATGGCTGTGTCCGACACGCTGCTTTGATCAACGGATGACAGACCAAAGAATAGAGACTGCATGTGTGCGCTTCGCTTTTCGTGTATATCAAATTCTTTGGTGTGTAGGGGTTTATTTTTGCAGCTTGTTGCTTTAGAAGCTGTGAAAAATGAGTATTTGGTCTACTTCGCTAGGTATTAGGAACAAGTGAGTGAAATAGAGGAATAGTGTAATATAGTGGAGTCGTGCCAGCAATACTACAGCAGAGATGGCGGCGATGCGGTTTGGCTGACGATCTGGTTGTCAACGCCACGCAGTGCATCGAGTTTATTGCGAAAGTTCTCAAGCAGGCCTGCAAGCGTCAGGCAGAAGCCCCGGGAAGCTGGAACCAATGAGAATTCTGGCAGTGGACGGGAAACATTTGACGGAACAGCATCGCACGGTGAATGTGAGCCATTGCCTAGCGTCGAGGCGGACTTCTGGTGACGTTCAGCTGAAATCTCCATCCAGCCTTTAATGCGCTCGTACATTGACATACCGCACAGCTTAAAGTGTGATTCGATCTGCTCACGGAACACTTCCGATGGATTTCCGATCATTTTCGACATGGACTGCACCATCTTCAGCACCACCATTTCATTGTACATGCGTGAGTTTTCGCTGCCCTGTTGCGTGCCTGCAAGAAGATACATTACCACATCTTAATATCTCTAAGAATACCGCTGTCTTATAATTCTAATTACCCTTCTGCTTCTCGTAGCCCGCCTCATTGAAATACGGCTCGGCCACCAGAATCAAGCCCTGAATGGATACTATCACCTGCAGCAGAGTACTGCCAGAGTTCCATACTTCGGTGCCACGACCTGACCAAGTGCCCAACAGCGACACGCACACCTTACCGTCCTCGTATAGATTCGGATTCAGGCGATCCGTGCAATAGCTAATGTAGTGGCACAACGGTGGTGTTTTCGGGTACTCTTTGCCCAGCTGGATGTCAAACAAGAACATGCCATCCTCGTAGGGTGTCTTCTGTGGGCCTGCAATCATCACGCTCAGCAGATCCATGCGATCTTCGTAGATTCTAAATAGTTTTGGATAAAAATCAGTAAATAATCATTAATTTTTCGTTATGTCAAAGGATATATAGATATATATATATACCTGACCCAAACGCCCGGTGGCAGACCACTGCGCAACAGTCGATGGTCAAACCGAACGGCCCGATAGAACTGTTGCGGATTCACCGGATGGAATATCGTTAAATGGAACATGTGTGTACTGGAAGCGCTTTCCAGGAGCTGAAAGCATTCGGCAGGTACAATTGCTAATGCATTTGCACGCACTGCGGACGGAGATTCGCTCACAGGTGTTGTATCCTGTCGTGGATCTTCCATGTCCACCGATTTATTGTCGTCTGGAAGGGCAGCTACTGCGGCAGCCGGTGAGTCTGTCTGCTCCTCGGATGCCTCTGCGTTTTCGGAGTCAAGCGCTGTTGACCCAGAAATAATACTTTTTTGGTAAAATCTTTGGTTAATCTGCAAACATATTTATAGGTTATAAAAGTATGGAATCTGAGGAGATATTTTAGATTCTAAATTCTAATTTACCTCTTGAAGAGCCTTTATCAGTTGAGCCTTTATCAGTGCACTCAGTCGAGCGCACACATAGTCAGACAGTGGATCCTGTACCAGATCAATGCTACAAAACGAATTAGACGTTTGATCGTCGTGCGTAGTGCCATTTGCCTTTACCAGTTCATTTGTGGACTGATCACAGGAACTGCCACAGCTGGACTCGGCGCATTTTTCGTTAACCGCCAATCGCTGTCGCAAGTTCTCCGTCATACGCTTCGTCTTGTCAATGTTATTCATAACCAGATTCAGGATTTGACGTGGTGACGTGAACGTTGTCGCTGAGTCGTCCAGTGCCTGTGTACCCACAACAATCTCTGTGCTAGACTCCGACTCTACGGCATAGTCTAGCCGAGTTGCTTTGTGCGGCTTCGATTTATTGAGACAGTTTCCCGTGCACACGCGTGACTCGGACGACTGTGTACCAGCCAGATTCACTACAGAGTACGCTGAGCAATCACGCGACATCCGTCCCGTTGCACTGGGCGAGTCATTGAACAGACGATTTTTGTGATCCTGCACTCGAGCCGCTGTTGTAGTGGTGCTGCTGCGTCGCACACGCTCCAGCAGACCCATAAAGTTTTCCTCGTGAAAGAACGTTGTGTTCATCAGGCGATCCATGAAGCGACACTGTTTGTACACGTCCAGCAGTTTTCGCATCACTTCTTGGTTCTCGAGATCCGGATTTTGACCAAACATCTCTTCGAGGTGAGCCATCGCAACTCGAGCACGCTCTAGATTTATGGCAAGCTGTGGCTTGAGACTGGTGTCGATCGGAGAGCCGGGCTCACTGACCAAACTATCCGTTTCCCAAGACTCGTTGTCCGATTCACCGAACAGAAAATGATTGTCAGCATCGTACTGACCCACCTCGAATAGATCCTGTGGCCAGCACAGACTCGAGTGGCCATCGACCCACCAGACTTTCACGCGACCCTCCACATAGTTGTCCACCACCTGTCCGGCCGTGCATTTGGCGTCCTCGCCCACGAAATTCGCCACACGAATCACAATCGTACCGGGACGATACTGAAAGTCTGGATGATCTTTGAGATCGTACACGCTCTCCTCGCATTCGTTAAAGAATTCGGGACTGTGAAATAATAGATATTATTTAAATGTCTACGCTTTTTTAGATTGTTTTCAGTTAAATGGTAACTACCTGGGCGCCTCAGTGGATTCCGCACACGTAGCATACGTTCGAAACCACTTCACAACCGCGGTGCGTCCGTGATGATCCACGCGCTGGATGACCCCGTAGTCACGGTATGCCACATCGCCGGAGTTCACGTCTGACAGCACAAAATCACCCGGAAAGAATTCCTATAGGGGCACATACAAATTTAATAATTAATAATATCTCCAGGAAGTCCACTCTCTACTCACATGCTCGTCCAAATGGTGTATGGGATACAGATTCCTGGACGAAATGCCCGTCTCCACTTGTCCGTCTTGCCACACAACGGTGGCATTGCTGTACACGACCACGGTTTCGGTGACCACCTCGTCTCCCACTTTTGGCGTACGATCCTGTAGTTTTCGACTCTTGTGCTTCCTAATCTTCTTCAACTTTTGTGTATTATTAGAACAGAAAACATATTTAGGTTATCATGCGATCAATCTTAAGCGCGTGTTTCTTATAATATTCTAATTATGTTGCAGGTGTTTATTGTGTGTGTGTAGATAAGAGGTACACGGTAGACCCCGCGACACAGTCTTGATTGAAATCTCGCTGCTATGATAAGCGGACAATGTATAAAAGCTAAATTGCAATCGATTGGAAGCTAGTGAAGAAGTTGTATCGTTTCGCAATGTTTGTAAGGACTTGTATTTTGTTGTTGGCAACCGCTGCCGTTGCGGTGTTGGCGGCCCCTAAGCCACAGCCCCTCGTAAACTTTCAGTTTTATAATCCTAGGTAAAAATTCATTCATTTTGAAGTAAAAGATTTAAATGCATGGATTCTATGTGTTTAGCAACGCCATAACATTCTCAACAAACTCCCTGTTCGATAACCTGTCCGGAGAGCACACCGGATGCCATCCCAGTCAGAAACTGGCAATCATTGTTCACAGCCGTTACGAGAGTTGTGACACTGAATGGACGGTTAAGCTACGACAAAGTAAGTATATACTACAATAAAAAAAAACATCTGATTCGATTTTCATCTGATCGTCGTCTTTGCCGTAGATCTGATTCGCTTCCGTCAAGGTTGCATCGTGTGCATGGACTATCGCAAAATTGCAGACACCACCAACTACAATGGACTCGTCTCGCAGATGGACGGCGTCGCTGATGTGCTAGCCAACAAGATTCGTCAGTTCGCGTACCAGAACTACGATCCTGGACACATGTTCATTTTCGGACACGGTGTCGGTGCCCAGTTGGCCATACAGGCTGGCCGAAAGTTTGGCAATAAACTGATCGGTGCCATTGATGGTACGTCAGTCTAGCGCCCATGATCTCTGCCATTTTGAATACACCGTTTGTGTTTGCTTTGCAGCTTGTGACCCCATCGGCCATAGTTTCGACTGGAACAGCACGTACATGGCCCTCGATCCTAAGAATGCTGCCCAGAACGTGCAGTGCATTCACACGTCCACCGGTTTAACGGGAACGATGCGCCGCAAATGCCATCAAGACTGGAATATGGGAAAGTGTGGCAATGAGCAGCCAGCCGCAGTTCTGCTGAAGAAGAACTCGTTGTCGCACGAATTGTGCCCGGAATACTACAATCTGGCGTTCCAGAATAAGTTCCGTGCTGTGCAGAAACCGGCCAATTGTGGACAGGAAGATGATCGCAAGGAAGTGACAACGTCTTGGCCGAGTCTGTTTAGCATGGGCTACATGGAGGAGCGAAAGAGGTAAGTTATATAGAAAAATAAGTATTTTCGGAAAATGAAAATTAATTGCGTTGCTGTTTTTTGCGTGTGTTTGCAGTGCTTTCCAGAATAACACATTTTATGCCAAGACCTTTGCGTTGCCGCCGTACAACATTGACATCACTGGAAATCAAGTATGATCCTGATGATTCTGAACTATTAAACACAAAGAATGTCTTATTAAATGAAATAAAAATAAGTTTATGTTTTTCTTGTCGGTCGCAGTGAAAGGTGGAGGGGGCTACATTTTCCAATTTAAGTTTGATTTTGATTTAAATCTTCAAAATCGATAATTGCCCCATTTTAGTTCAATTTAACAAAAAATAATTTAAAAATAGATAAATAAAATAGACAAATTTTGTAAATAAAATAATGACCATAATTTGATCAGATTGATTTTGAATTGTGGATAAATGCACATTTTACAGGCATTTAAAATAATTGAGAAAAACACAAGCTAAATATAGAGAACAAACCTTACAAATGTCGCAATATAAACAAAAGCGATGCCTAGAGCGAGAAAACCTCAGAGGTTCTTATATTCCCTGCGTCAGATACACTTCATGAGCTAACCCTTAATAATTATATTGAAAAAGGTGAATGTGCAATTCAAACTGAACACGGAAATTACAGCCCTAAAAGAAGGTAATCACATCAGGAGCAGACAAACCATATTTGGGTAATATTTTATGAACTTTAAAGAATAAGTATAAAAAGAAACCAAAACCAATAATTCTAACCCCACTGTCTTTGCTTACCTTCTTGCTGAGCAACGGAGAACGTTTCGGACTGCTGCGTGGCGTCGGTGTTGAGCATCGTGACGAGCCCGTCGTACAACAGCTGTCCGTGCCCGAGCAACTTTCGTCGTCCGTTTTCCAGCCATCACTGTCAGACACGCCCGATTTGTAGGTTGCCTCGAAACGACGAAACATCTTGGCAATAGTCGTCTCAATGTGTTTCTTGGCATCAGGCTCATATGCATTTGCCGAACCAGTGCGTCCAGACGAATTGTGCGTAGACGATGCACATAGTCGTATCTTGGTGGCCGTGAACGCAGACGTTTTCTTCTCTGCCGTCGGCGGTGGCTTTGTCTGCATAACCACCGGCGGGGTTCCGTCGACGTTTTCAGTCTGGTGTGGTGCTGTGGCCAGAGGATCAGCCAAAGAAAGCGCTGCCTCGGCTTTGATCTGATTGTGCAACACTTTGTAGTCTTTAACTGTGAACGAAGATTTCAGATTAGTAAAAAAAAAACTTTGTAAATCTTTATAGAACAAAACGTACAGCAGGTACTGCGCTCCTTGCGCCATTGTGACTTGCTTGACATATTCAGAATATCACTCTCTTCAATGGTAAGGTAATTCTTATCGTTAATCTGTAGCATACACGACTCGAAGAGATTCAATCGCTTTAGTCGCTTCAGATCGTCACCGCTTACATAGCTCGCCGGTTGGCAGTCCTTTAGATCCTGCTCAGGACAGAGGTCATCCAAGGCTCGGCACTGCCAGTGAACCCAAACACCTTCCATTTCAACGGACTGCACAGTAAACTAGAGAAATAAACAATACGATTTCAGAAATTGTTTGTGGGTACGTACGGCTGCGTTTAGATTTACCGTTACAGATCGATGCGAAGCCCGCAGCTCGGGTGTTGAGTGCAGCCACTTTGCATTGTCCAGTGAATGAATGGGACCAACTAGTGTCTGGCCTGCATAGAACATAGACCCAGAAAAGAAACCATGTTGATACTTTGAGTCTACGTCCCTTAGCGGACACAAATCTTGGTCGGTGCGTAGTTCCATGACGGAACCACATGAAGTTCTAAAAATCAGACCAAAAAAAACGTTAAAATAATTTTAGTTTATTTAGAATGTGGTGAACGTTTTACGGAATCGACGTACTTCAGTATGAGCTTCTCGTCAATTGTCTTCGTACTGCCCACCCAGGAGTCCAGACACACTGCATTATCACGCACCATCTTGACCAGGGGCCGCAACCGGTCGGCACTGATGTTTTTTGCAACCAATGATGTGCCCTTGATACGTACGTCTGCTGACACCTGCACCTCACGACAATAACCCTTCTGGACGTCCTGGCCGGGAACGTTGCGGCGCACCACATCACCGGGCATCAGTGTACGATCTGCCAGGCCAATCTTAATATGAAACATACAAACGAAAAACATAAAGATAAAAATCAATTTAGAAAAATCGATAGCAGATTCGGCTAATATAAGACCTCGAAATACGACGATATATATCGTACTCACCAGTTTCTCTGGAATCACCTCCTCTAAACCCTCCGGGTGCCATGCTACCCGAATCTCACCCTTACGCACTACCTCCTCGTACTCGCTCTCTGTCTCGCTGGTACCCGTCTCGTTGTACGTTTCCATGACCAGACCGAACTTGATGCGCCCGTGCTCGTCGAATTTGAGCACCTCATCCTCGTAGAAGTAGTGGTGCTCCGCTGTTGCCAGCATTGGCTCCGGAACCACCACCACCTCGTTTGCATCGTTAGTGGTGGCCATTTCCAGCTGTGTGTATGTGTGTGTTGTTGTTATCAGGCAGTAGCTGTGCTGCCGTTGAACATTTATTCGGCGCTAGTATGTAGATGTGTGCGTCTGTGTGATTTTGTATTTTATAATATAATTTAGTTTTTTTTCTTTTGATTTTACTGGAAATTTTGTAGATTTTGTGCAATCGAATCGCACGGCGGGGTTGATCGAAAAAAATATGTATATTTCGTAATTTGTATGAATGTGTGTGTGTTTTGACATATGCGGCGAAAAAGGGTTTGCCGCTCGCCGCCCCGTAAGATTATCGGTAGTGCAGCGTGCACCGTAATCGGCTTTTGGGTGGCGCATGTAATTTTAATGGGAAAACCCGCAATGGCGCCAAAGGTATTTTTGGCATTTTATGGTGAAAAAACGGGTAAAGTCGATTATTATTTCTATTTTTTTAAAAAGCGGAGACAGGTGAGGTAAAAATAAATACGTTTTAGGTTAAGTACTCGCAAAACTTATTAAAATTTATGTACAAATGATAAAAATTGTGTATTTACCGTTATACATTTGAATTTTATTTTGTTTTCAATTTTCTTAATCAGTTTTTTTCTCTCTTTTATCTTTGTCATTATATATTATATGTAAATATTTAGATCATCTCTTTTATATTTCTCCCTTAAACTGGTTGATAAGGTTTTTGTTTGTATATATATTTATATGGTGACAGGCAAAATATACCTTGAAAAAATTCCCCATAATATATTTTCTCTCTTCTTTGCTTTATGTATTTGTTTAAAAAGGAGAGTTCTTGGCGCATATTATGCATCGGGATATTCGTGCTTGGTTTGCTGACATAATTTTGGAATCAGAAATTTGAATGATTTTGTTTAAGCAAGATGGCCGTCTCGAAGGGTTCGAGTGATTTTAGAGTTGCTAACAGTTTTTCATCAAGATGTGACATTATGGCGTTATGCAAAAAAAATATATATAAACGTTTTCTACCCTAAACATCCTTTAATAATAAAAGGGTCTTCATAACATTATATATTATTGCTAAACAAATAGTTATTGTTAATATTTTACTTGCGCTACCGCGGGCATTTTCTTTTTTAATAAAACATTTTTTTAACACTGTCCAATTTAGGAAAAAACATACTGTGACTTATTCTCAAGGGACTTTAACGTAACAAAATATCGTAAGATTAATGCACAGGCGGACTTGATTTTTTGTCAGGATTTTTCGTGACATTAAGTCACAGTCAGCCTGTGCATTACTCTTACGATTTTCCATGGCTTTAAGTTTATTGAGAATGTTACAGAGTATTATTCTCTTTTTTTTGTGAGAATAAGTCTTAATATACTGACGGTAAGTCTCATTATTGAAAAACAAAAAAAAACAACAACCAAAAACACAGTGACTATAATGCATGTCCGTGAGGTTAATTCTCTTGAGATAAATTCACTGCACCCAAAATTCCAATGGTCGTCCATATATAGGTACAACCATCTACTTTTCAATATTAAATTGTAGTCAGACGACTTTTAACAAATTAAGAGATGTCATTAATAAAAGGATTCAACAATTAATAAGTATCTCAAAAATTAATTTGACCAAAAAAAATCGCGCAAATAAATTTAAAATCGTATAGTTTTTCATGCTCAAAACCAGATGGCGACACTTTGCAAAACGCATCACAACGCTGCGTTGCTTCGAATCACTTGACACATCATGACGCATATGCGTCGTCGTGTAATTCATTTCTTGTTGCGAAATTTCACCAACGCAAAACTTAGACTAGTTAGAAACTAAGGTAATTCCCAAGTACTTTTCTCAATTCTTATTAATCAATTGAGCACGACTTTAGTCGGCCCACCGCAAGGAATTTATACGCAGCAATCAAAGCGTTTTTCGCAGATAATATCCCAAAGATATGGCCTTTCAATCGGCAATGCCAGGTCAGGATTTCCTGTGGGACGTGTTCAGAAGGTAAACAAACATAAAAAAACACCTGACTGGCTACAAACAGCATACACAGATATTTTCTGATTATGTTGTTGTACAGAAATAGAAGTATTAAATATATTGTTTTTTTGAACGTTTGCCAGGGTGGACAAGGACAACAGTGGTTTCATCTCAGCCGATGAACTACAAGTAGCCCTCTCGAATGGTACATGGAACGCCTTTAATCCGGAAACGGTGCGCCTGATGATTGGTAAATGACATAGAATTGTATAAAATTATCGGCCTTTTATTTTGAATTTCAATTTGTAGGAATGTTCGACAAAGAAAACCGTGGAACGGTGAGCTTCCAGGACTTCGGGGCGCTATGGAAGTACGTGACCGACTGGCAAAACTGCTTTCGCTCGTTTGACGCAGACGGATCGGGCAACATTGACAAGAACGAACTGCGTACCGCATTGACTGCGTTCGGATATCGTCTGTCCGATAATCTCATCAATGTTCTGATCCGTAAATTCGACCGATACGGAGGCGGCACAATTCTGTTCGACGATTTTATACAATGCTGCATCATTCTTTATGTACGTATATAAATGATTGTTTGTATGTGTTTGACCTTGACATGTATTGTATTTCATTTTGTGCGTTTGCAGACATTGACGTCATCGTTCCGACAACATGACACTGACATGGACGGCGTTATCACCATACATTATGAACAGTTCCTGAGCATGGTGTTCTCTTTGAAGATCTAGACAGAGATGGCTTATTTTGTTTGCTGCTATTTTGAGCATTACTATATTATTATTAAATAATATTCTATAGTGATGCACTTTTCAAGATATTATATACATAAATATATATATACTATATATAATTTTAGTGTGTGAGTAGATAATGATCGAGCCTAGAAAAAGATTATCTACTCACCCATGTAGACACACACACACACAAATCAAATTTTGCCATTTGTATTTTTCTACATTCTATACAGATTTTTCCCATATAATATCCAAACAAATTCCCACGCAGAACATTTTTTTTATATATAACTGTTATGAATCTTCAATCAGAAACAAAGAAAATCTATTTGTTGTTATCTCACATATTTTTTTAAAGAATGATAAACTTTACATATTTTATTGTGTAACAAGAAATATAATGATAATTATTAAATATATATAAATGCCAAATTTATTCCACATAAACACAAAGTGGGGCTTTTCTCTTGAAGTTTTTTTTAACCTTTTTTATAAATCGGATTTTAGATAGGATGAGTCCAAATTAGGTGATAAATGAGGTAATTGTGCTAGATCTTTAATTAAAATAATATTGATTTCCTTATATAATAGTAATATTTGTTTTTGGATACTTCTCAAGACTGGTGGCAAAACGCAGCCTTGAGAAAAGTGGCAATTAAGCATAGACACAACTGTTCTAAAGAAAATGTGACCATGTGATCCTTTAAAGGCTTAAACACATCACTTATTGCTAGCTTTATCCGTCATTTAGATTTTTTTTGCTGAAGAGGACATATTCCTTGCTTTATCAGTCCTTCAAATGTAGGGTTGTCGAGCGTCCTTTTTTTCTAGGACATGTTCTCTTTTTCAATTTAATTTAATATGTCCTCTTTTTAGGCGTTTTAACATATTTTATGTGAAAAGTTAAATTTATAATTTCAAATTAACGAGCTCTTTGTTTGGATCCAGAGTATACTTAATACCAATCTCCAACAATGAATAAATCTATAATAAAGCACCGTAAAACAGAGTAATTTATAAAATATACAAAATTGTGTAATGTGACATTATAAAATTGTGAAATGTCATGAAAAATGTATATTTTGGTATTCGCTACAGCATTAATGTTTAACTTGGCGGATATTTTCAGTTATGTTTTTGTATTTGTATAAGTATACATACAATATTCTTAAATATTGGTGATATTCTTTATATTTTATATTAAAACTTATTATTTTAATATTCGCAAATAAAAAATAGATCTTATTTTTATAATGTTAATGTTATAATATTTGTGGTATTCAAAATTATTTTTAAAATATTTTAATTATTCGCGAATATAGACTTTAAATTACTGTATTAGTAAAAATATTTAAAATATTTGTAATAATACTAATATTTTAAATATTTTTTATAATAATATAAATATTCGCGAATATAGACTTCAATTTAATGAATTAGAAAAAATATTTAAAATATTCTTTATTACTAATAATATAATTGTGATATTATAGTATTATACATACGGCACTATCCGAGGCACTATCTTATGTTTTATACAGTATATTACGTATATTACGCAAATGAATATATGCCTCAGGTTTTTTTATTTGAAATCTTAAATACTCTACTACGCCTTGTTTAAAAACTCCGCCTATTTCAAAGGAAATTCAATCTAAGGACAAAAATAATAATAAATATTATCTATAATTTTAATAAATAAAATAATATAAAACAGAATTAACCAACCCTTTAAAACAATGTTTTTCATATAAATTCTCAACTCTTAACTAACTTTTGTTTGGGCATTAAAGGGTTAAATGTTAAGAACATTAAAAAAAAACTTAATCTTATGCCTTTTAAATTAAATGTTTTAACCATATTTGATCACCCTCTAAAGAGAGGTAGGGGAAAATTTCGAGGAAAATTTAATAGAATGCATTATTGTCATCGACAACAAGTCCATGGGCCAAGTTTCACGATTGGATGACAGGAAGTTGGTTATTTTAGGCCGCATAAAAATCCGTGCAAGCGAACAGGCAAGCAAGATCACAGAAACGCAAAACTTATACAGAGAATTTTAAAAAGATTAATATTCATTAAAAAAATCACCATAATTAATCAAATTCAATGTACATTTGAATTAATGTCCTCTTTTCTCTTGACGACCATCTGACAAACCTATTTATATATATCCCATCGTTTATAGCGTTTCTAAAAAGTTGAAATTGAAACCCGCCAGTCAGCGGGAATACGTTTTGAGTATTTATTTGGGCTGTTGGGATTGGCATTCTTCTTATTGTATAGCTAAATCCATTTTAAACATCGATTATCTTCGAAGATAACTGAAGTATATTTTTAGTCTTAAAATGTTATTTTCTACAAGAATATCAGCTGGAAACAGTTTTAATTGTCAGATTTACTTGCAACAGTAATCATTATCGAACCGGACTAATGATTTATTGGTTCAGACTTTTTTGGATTTTGATTTCACAGTATATTTTTTTACCAACATAACCTCAATATGATATTAAGGGCCTGTTTTATTCACGACGTTCTAAAATCGCTTACAACGGCTCTAAATCAGTTTAGAGTTAGGACTGGCTCTAGCTTAGAGCAGACCTTTAGAGCACGCTTTAAAATTTGGATTTATTGACGCGATTTAGAGCTGATGTACTCTCTTATTTCCGAGGGTAGGATGGCTAGTGCAACGGATTGCTAAGGAATTTCTTGATATAGGGAAACGTGTTATGCGCTAGCTCACTGTTAAGATCTTAAACACAAATTCCAATAAAGCTATTCACTATCCATGGAATAAATGCCGAATCCTTATAGTCATGCCTAGTTTTGGGGTTATTCACTTATTATGATAGAGCTCCCACGTTTTTTTAGGCTATAGGCTTCGGTCAGATTGGCAAATGGAAACTCCGAATCCACAAAAACCACGAATTGTATTTGTTGAAAAACAATGCCTAAAATTGCAACCAATCAAATTCACGGATTTTGTGGTTTCGGAGTTGTCCTTCTCCAATTTGACCGAAGCCATTGCTGCTGTTGCTGGCTGTTGCCCACGGGCAGATCTCTTCATTTGTGCCTTTTTACATTTTTCATTACTAAACGTTAACATAGCGGAACACTGCGCTCAGGTTTCCTGTTTTGGAAAGATTTAGGCCCTTGACAGTCTGATTTTAATTTTGCATGCTCTGCTACTATTATCTATATAGGCTCAAGGACTGATAAAAAAGCCTTCTATAATTTGTTGGAAATGGCCCATCTCAACTTTTTTGTTTTGTGCTGTCTAGACTGAACCGTCTACGTCGTCATATATTCAGATGAATTTGTTGTAATCATCCCACAAAGCCCACATACTCGTGATATAACAAATTTTTGCAAGCTATTTGTGCATAAAAAATTGACCACTTCAAACATGAGTGAATAAAATGAAAATTCTAAAGCATCGCTCCATTTCAAAAAACTCGGCTCTAAACAACTTAGGTGGTCGTTTTCGACTACCTAAGTTAGAGCTGGCTCTAAGCTAGAGCAAAGTCTAAAATGACAGAGGCCCTAAATAATTTAACTTTATCTACCATAACTTTATGAAAAAAATGCGTTACAACAACGTGTATTTTGATAAGTGAAAAAAACATCTGGGGACTAAGGAATGTTCTTAAGGTATAAGAACTATATATTTTTTCAATAATTACAATTTTAACGACATATATATTCAAAAAATAATAATACCATGTTGATAAATATAAATAATACAAAATGAATAAGAAAAGTTAATTATATTCTGAAGTGGATTAAATTCTGTAACCGGTCGAATTAAAAAATCTAGACATTTTTTCAATCTAGATTCAACAAATCGATTAAGTTAAAATTTTATACATTTTTTGAAAATGTAACTGAGGCGATTATTTACTGCTTCTCTTGCGTCTGCCAGAATTCCTCGACGTGGAGTTTTTTGAACTTCGCGACTACAGAAAGAACACAAATTAGAGAGAAGATATTATATAAGAGATTCTACATCCAAAAGCCGATAAAAAGAAAACCCACCGAAATTGTGTACTCCAAACACATTGTATCCGGATGTTGGTGGCTAAATACGTTCGTACAACGATTCTCGATACTTCCGCCCATCAGATTCAAGGACAGCTCGGAGGCGTCTAGCTGAGGCAGCGGATACGTTTCGTTGTCAATCTGAAGGAACTTGAAGAATTGACGACAGATGTCGGCACAGCCGAATACGGTGGCATTGTCATACAAACTATCCAGATAAGATATTATATTATAGTCCGGTAGTGGTGGCGGTGCTGCTGCTGGCAAGACTTGAGTCTTTGGTGGCTGATGTGCAAAGTATTTATGTGGAACGGATAGATCGAGTGGTGAAATCCACATATCGACGGTAGTGGTAGTAGTAGTAGTCACAGCCATCTGTAGATTCTGGTGTGGTAACAAAATTGGCTGCTGAAAGGATGGAAGCTGTACATGTTCGTTTATTTCAGTCAAATCTTCCGGTTGTAGAAACTGAGTCGTTGTGGTTGAGCTCTGCTCCGTCTGACACATAATACCACTTTGCATTAGTACAACTGTCTCTTCCACGATGTCTCTCGTCTGCACGGTTCCGGTACTCTGCTCTGCAGGCACTGAACACGTATCAGCGTCCTCCCCGCCATTTGGCGACTCCCCTACTGTATTGGTGGTGGTGGCGCTTGAATTACTAACAATCGTATCGCTGAATTTACGCTTCATCGATCGCACCGAATTGCACATCCTCCTAAACTCAGAGTCACGCGGCTGCAACTGATGCGGAATATTAAAAACGTTTTCCTGCTGTTCCACGGAACTTTCAAAACGTGATATCCATTGGAATTCTGTAAAGGTTTTTGAGAATACATATCAATTTCAGAATTCCTAGAAACACATATATATTTTATAAAATCTATTATTTGTACCTAGTTTTCGTGTCAACAGACGACTACTTCGACGAATCCGTTGCTGCATCTCGCTTGTGTGCACGTCAATAAGATTGGAGGATTGCAAAATTAGGCGATATTAAAAAAACTATATTTACTGTAATGAATGTGTGTGAGTGTTTTACATTGTATATATATCAAATATGGTCGGTTTGTGTTTGTTGTATTTTGTATTTTGTGTTATTTGTTGTTGTTATATAAATGCGAATAACTGTTAAAGCAAATTCTGAAAAGGACGGACAAACCGCAAAATAAACTTAGCGTTTGGGGTCGTATTCTCTTGATACTTGATATGATACTTAACGTTTCGCAAAAAATATAATTTGTTTGATTGTGTATTGCTAATATTGTCCTTTTTTCTCGCCTTTTTTAAATAAAATATATTGATTTTAACAAAAAAATATTTAAATTTGTGTTTTTAATATTCTGCGCACATATTTGTTGTGGCACATTATTGTAAATATTCTTAAGCGTTTTTGTAAAAATATAAATTTACTGTAAATACTGGCACAACTATTATTCTGTTTTTCTTCTTTTAGTCGTGTTTTTTATTAATTCTTTTTCATCTAATTTAATTAATTTAAGACATAATTTTATTATTAAAAGCAAAAAATAATTGCGCTATCATAAAACAGATGGCGCCACAATAATATAGATATTCACAATTTACAGTGTTTAAAATCACTGTTTTTTTCGTAATTAATACAAATTAGGACCGGATTTATTTTCCAACCGACCAAACCATTGAATAAACAGATCTTTGGAGCAAACACATATTTCATCACAAATTCACCCAAATACTAAATACAAAATTGGTTTGGAAACCAGTTTTTGTGATACGTACACTATATATTAAATATTTAATTTATAAAAATACAATACACGTTATTATTAAAAATTAAAAAATACAAAACACAAGTAATCCTTCAAAATCACTCCAAATAACCCAAATCAATGGCATGCTTAAAGACGTCGGCCATTCGACGCCTGCCCTCGGCACTTTTAATAGGCTTGACAACAAAGATTTCATTCAACGGAATCGCCTCATCTCCTACGATACTATCCAAATCGGCAATCTCCGAATCCTCCATCACTGACACCGGCACCGACTCAATGCCCATGCCTACGCCGTATCTCGCACACTCCTTCATCTCCTGCAACAGAGCGGCGTACGGAAACACTACTTCCGGATCGGATCCGTGTGCTGCGATCAGCTCGGCGACTGCTGAGTGATAAGTCTGCAGCATCTCATCGTAGTGATGTTCCCGTAGATCCTGAGTCGTACAAGAGTATAGGAAGAAAGAAAGATCCAGAGCTGGGGATGCATAACGCACCAGTTGAAAATCGATCATTTTCGCTGCGATCGCTTCGTCGCCGTTAAAGCGTAGTAGAAAATTCGGTGCCCAACAATCACCGTGACACAGCACCGAATAGCGATTAGTTCTGTGGGTCAGGGCCACCATTCGATCGTACAAATCGGGACCCATAAACTTGTCCGCCACCGCCTCGTACTCGGTGACACCGTACTCATGGGTTAATGCGTCACGTGCGACCGCAACAAGGTCACGCAGAAACGGTGCATACCAATCGGCAAACTCTGGAGCGTAGTACGTCTCCTCGACAGCCTTCACGATGCGCGAAAACTCCTCGGGCTGTTGGTCTTTAACGACCAGTGACATTGCATGGAAGCGACCCAAAGTGCGCACTAGAATTTTGCACAGGTTCACGTCCAGGCCACTCTGCCGTGCGGCAATGCGGAAGCCCGCCGGTGATAGGTCCTCTAAAACGATGAAATCGTGCTCGCCATCACACCACTGAGCCAGGCATCTGTGTGGAAGCAAAAAAAGATAAAAATATGAGTTTAGAAGTTACACATAAATAATTTTCAAAACTTACTGTGGCACCTCGACAAACGGACAGCTCAGCTCTTTGCCCGTTTCAAATGCCCGGAACTTGTCCATCACCACATTGTAAAAGCTGCACTCGTTGCGGAAGAAATCTGCCGATCGAAAAGTCTTGCGACGTCCGATATTAGCTGGCATTGATTTGATTACACACTGCACTTCGATTTTATCGCTAATTAATTGAAGGTAGATATAAAGAATCAATAATAAACAAATAGAAGAAAATAGATTTTTACCCATTGGCATTTACACCGTCGATTATCATGCGATTCACTTCACTCAGATAGGAGTCGCCCTTCTTGAAGCCACTTCCAAAGCGCCAGGCAGTATGTCGCACGCCTCCAGACTTCTGTACGATTTCGTCCAAGACGGCTTCGGTGAATTTGGTCGATATATCAGTAAGGGTTTCCATGTTGAGCAATGGCAATGTCTATGGAGCTGTAAAAGTGGATTTTTGGTCAGGTAAGATGTGTTGGATTGGTTATACATCAGTTAGATATCGTTTACTCTCGATTTAGTTTTATTATCTGATGTGTTGCAGAAACCATGTGCAGCAAGGTACAGAAAGAAAGTTTTGATTATTTTTTATTCAACATCTGCTCCTTTACAGTTACTGCAATATAATTCTTTAACAGCTGTTTCAAAAATATTACCTTTATATTACCTTACGTTAATATTGGCAATATTTTCAAAATATTGCAAAATATATGTTGCACATTTCTTTAAGCAAATAATTTAATTCGAATTTTGAAAAAATGTGCAAATGGATTTAATAAATTGGGTTTTCCGAGGGGCAAATCACTATCATTTTTTAAAACACCGTATTTTTGATTCTGAATATATTACAGAAATTCGCGAAATATTTCAAATAATACAAATATTTACAAAATATAATTAAATATTACTTATAATTCAAAAAATTACGTGAATTACGTAATATTTCGTAATATTTCGTAATATTACGTCGTATTACAGCATATTATTACATATAGCGTTTATGTTGCTCGACTCAGCAAAGACTGAAACATTTAAGAATACGTAAGAAAGTTTTCTTATGCTCGTCAAAAAAATCTGTAGCATGTGTGAGAACAAAAATTAATGGACGTAAGAAATTTTACTCCACTAACTTCAACCGTCAAAGAGAAATATCAAAGAGAAATATCAAAGAAAAACGTCAAAGAGACCACGTAATCGTAAAATAAATTGAGAACACCGTTCAGCGTACAGTGATAAATGAAATAAATGTTAAGCATAGGCTCCATGTGTGCGGTGGCAGCTAAATAAGCAGTTCAACCAATCAGAAGACAAAACCCCTAACCGCTGGCTTGTACACTACTGACCTTAACAGCCACACACACACACACCAACATCTCTAATATAAAGAACCAATCACATACGCGGATACCTTACAAAATATTACGAATATTATATACAATTTCAAAATATTCGGGTAATATTAAATATATTACCAACATTCGCAAAATATTTCAAATTTGCAATATATTTTCTAAAATTACGAAATATTATATATATTCTCAAAATTTGAACACCAGATTACGGGAGTGAACTTGCCTCAGTTTTACTATTTAATCGCATTAGATTAGATGAACAATTAAAATATTATGTTTTCGATTAGTTAACTATTTATTACTTGAGTTTTTAATGCAAAATACTCTAAGGGCCAATTTCTTCAGTACTGATTAAACTTAATCCGTGATTAAATCATTCGATTAACATAAATTGGATTTCTTAAGTTCCGATCAGACATTTTAACCGAAGTTTTGCTGGATAACTAATCTTTTATTAACTTTAATCACCTGATCAGCTAATGGGTCTTTTTTGACTGATTAAGGTCTTTATCAGGCGAGTATTCGGCGATTGTATTTCTCCACTTCCGATTAATTTTTACGTCAGAAATAAATAGTTATTATAAAATGAATCGACTACGAGATTGGGAAGGTATTTGGAATTATTGGAGCGAATGATATGGACAAATAGAATGAAAATGACAAATAGATTTTATATAAAAGACGAATTTGAGTGAAATTTTGTTGGCGAATCCGTTTTTAGCGTATTACGAAAAATGTCCTACTAGGCAGCGACCTAACCAAAAGCTTCCTCAATATGTTGTAAACACATAAAAAATAAACTTTTTTTTGTTAGATTACCCTATTCCCACCTGCCATGTGCCATCGGCTCTATAAAGATATTTCACGATCATTGAAAATCGTATTATAAATTGACGCAATCTGTCAAAATCGATGATAAGCTGCTTAATCACTGAATTGCTTTTAGCTCTGATAAAATCTCTTATCAAAGTAAAAAAGAGACTGTCCTTACGTAAGAATTGAAAGACCAGTCCATTTTGAGCACTGCTTAAAATCTCGATAATGTTCTTACAACGAGTATTAAAACCGTTGTCGCTGATAAGACTCCGTATAGAGGCTGCTGATAAAATGTTTCATTTTACAGCAGAAGATCAAAACACTAGCGTAAAATTTCAAAATCACTTCTTAATAATAAAAATGAGAACAGTGCTGCCATCTATTCGATGTCTTTAAAAATATATGTATATGTATATTTCAGAAAATTATCGCTCATGGAGTTTGATCATTCTATATGGATCCTTCATGCTCACTAGAGGCGCTGTTTTCGTGAAGGGTTTTGGACATCGATCTGTCAAACAAGTGTTATTATGAGGTTATGTTTACATGTGGATCCAAAAGTTAACACATATTTATACACAAACAATATTTTTGACAATAAAGTGTAAATTTGTAATTCCACAAATTTCCACTGAAGGCACCTATTTATTTGAAGGATCGCATTAATAATGTTTATTTACAGTGAACAGTCGCTTTTAGAATAGTTTAAGTTGTCATTCACATAGTAAATAATCATAAAAAGGTGTACACAAATTATAAAACGAATTTCTTCCAATACTATTTTTTCAAATAATTTAATTAAAATATTATATGTATATTAGTCTGGAGTGAAAATAAAAATTTGGGAATTTCAAAACGCCTGTGTGCCCTCAGGAAAGATGAAATAAAATTAAAAAATGTTGGCACATTTTTAGTTGTTTTCTGTTTTACAAGTCTTGTGTTGCCGCACTCGCTTCGTTTTTTTTGTGAAATTTTGTGTTTGAGCTCTTATAACAAAGACAATGTTGCATTTTGAGAGATGTGATGGACAATTGAAATATTCTTTATACATTTATTTCTTTTTTTTATAAATATTATTCAATTTTGAAAAATACTACACATTATTTTTTTTTATTATTCTTTTTTTTAACTATCTTTCTCGTCTTTTTTTAGTTATTTTAATTAATAACTATTTTAAAAGTAATGTTTTAAAAAAAAAT
>JAAAKO020045735.1:0-11655 GCA_010015015.2 Bolitophila cinerea
ACCATTCTTACGGTAAGAATCACAAATTGACCATTTTTACGGTAAAAATTACAAAATGACCATTTTTACGGTAAAAAACACAAAGTGACTATTTTTACGGTAAAAAACACAAAGTGACTATTTTTACAGTTTGAGTTCACCAATAATTTTACCGTATAATTTGATGTGACTCGATATTTTATATGGAAATATTCTTTCCATTGTTTATTTACAACTAAACACAATTTCTTGCAACAAATTTTTAACCCCCAATTTGCTGCCTTGCATTTTTAAGAAAATACTTTTCATCTTTTCATATCTAAGGATTCTGTCACCACGCCACGCAGCCTCGACACTCGCACAAAATCATAATTTAATTTTACATAAAGCGTGAAATGTTGATTTGTTTTTTTTTGTTATATGTTATTTAGTTGCTATACAAACAGAAATTGTACATTATATAAGATATAAACATTCAAATCTAATTTATATACACTTGTACTTCGGAGTGTAGTATGTGTGTGTGTGTGTGTGTTCTTTTAATTTAATGTAGGCGACGAACGAGTGCATTTTGTGGGTTTGGTTTACACGAGCTGATTGCATAAATATGCTAATGGATAAGACTCGCTCGCAGACATGGAGCGAGCGCCCGCCGCGCGTGCTCTACAAAATAAACTATACAAATTAGGAGAATAAATAAATCTATACTCACATATATATATATATGTATATAATTGTATATGCAATTATAATCTCACACACACAGACACACGCTTTATTTGAACTGTATAATATTTTTGTGTATATTTTTACCAGAAGCAGTAATTAATTGTACAATTATCTCGCGCAGGCGGTTATTTGAGTCCGAAAGGTCTGGCACCGGTGGTGGTACGATAAAAAAAAAACATTTAAGATATATAGTTTCAGTTGTACGTATATCTATTAATAGAGAGAAAGAGATGCGGGCGAGCCGCGTTGATCGACGGGCTTATTGAGCTGTCAGAATCGAAAGAGTTGGGTTTTTGGTATATCATTTACACTCACAACTATTTCTCGGGAGTCGGAGTGATTTGTCAAATACGCACGACTGATTCGTCTGTGCGCTGGATAAACATATGCGCACACAAACGCCACAAATAAAATCTATTTTCAAGAAAAGCGGAAAAACATGCGCTGCCAGTTGGTATATATCGTTTCTGGAAAACTCGCACAAACATAACATTAAATATTAGAATGTATAGAATAGTTTGTGAGTGTGTACTTTGTGGCGACGACAACGTCGATTGTGTGAATAATTCAAGAATGAATGTGTCCAGAGGTAAACACGAACTCACCCATAAAATGTGTACACACACAAACACACACAAACACACACATACACATACACACACACTCATACATAATATTAACGGCATAGCTTTTATAAATAATTAATGTTTGCCGCCATAACCTATTTCAACATACGTAATTTCACAGAAACCACATACACATCAATCTATCAAATGCCGCTGCCATACAATATAACATATGTGTTTGTGTGTGTGTATGTGTGTGTGTGTGTGTGTGTGTCCAGTCTGTCAATAACTGCAAACCGCACACACAACATATTATATATGCATGTTCTATATTTTCTCGTATATACATACATCCGTACATTTGTGCATTTTCAACAAGACAATTCAGCCTGGCTAAAAAAAAAGTGAAAGGCACCGGTGAATGCAATCATATGCACATTAGCTGCATGCAATGCACTAAATATATTATATATGTATATTATGAGGTAAACTCCGTATTTCACTGCATTTTTACATACAAAAAAAACAATTGCAACCACACATAATTGAAATAACAGAGTCCTGATGCCAACAAGACATATATACAAAGATATTTAAAATATATACATAGCGATACACACGAGAATTTCGCGCTAAGACCGCAACTGCACCGCTGATTTAAAAGTCGCTCAAATTTATATACTATCTACATACAATATAGAATTAATACTGTTAGGGTGGATTGGATTAAATTGACTTGTATTATTGAATATGCAAAACATGAGAAAAATTAAAGCCAAATGTTACCCGTAGCAGCCCCTTAAAGAGAGAAGTGGGGGTGGTCGTAAATGATAGAAGGAACAACCTAGATGACTTGTTTTCAAACATCAACATCAGCCACAGAAATTCTAATAAATATGTTGTTTTCTATCCAGTATAATAAATTTTCATCTTTAACTTAGCGATATTTTAATTTGACAAATGTTTACAGAGTGGAACTAAAAAAACTGATATTGTGCAGTCAGATGATAATCCGAATCCCGCAATACACATAATTGGTATAACAAATTATTATTATACTCATTTTCTTTTTTACTTATTTCTCTTATATTAAATGTATTTATCTTAAAACTTAATTATTTAAAAATGATTCTTTTCAAAAATTTACAGATGAAGAAGACAATAAACTATACTATGTTTTAATAGAAAACCAATTCTTAAACGATGGATGCGACACATTTTTAGAAGCAATTTGTGTCCTTTACGCAGGTTTCTACATATTTAATATATGCTATCCTGAGGAATTATCGTCGACATTAGAATTTCTTCAACGCTTTTTATTTAAAATTAATCCAACGGGAGGAACACGCAGCAAGAAGCGCAGTATAAACAATTGCTCATTGAAAGTTTTAAGATTACTGAAAAGTATAAAATAAAACAACACAATAAAAACTTTTTCCAATTTCTAATTACAGGTACATATTATATATCTCTTCGAATTGGTTTTTTTGTATATTTTTATATTTTAGAGAAATTTCTTGCTTTCATTTTTTATTACAGATGTTTTCATTATATGTAAGTTTTAAAGTAACTTAAAAATACCGAAGTCAAGTCACACACACATATATATATATATATATTTATATATATACAGAGATATATAAATATGTTTATATAGAACTTCCCGAGTCTTCATAACAGGTATAATATATTTTGTTTTACGCATATTTTTTTTCCTAACAAGAATATATTTTACTAACGAACTTTTAGCTTTAATTACAAAAATAGATACAAAATATATATAATAATAAAAATAATACATACATAAATAAACCAAATTTATGATTTTTATCATTGTATAATTGTATAATAATCAAATCATTTCCTGATACTTAAACAACTTTGTTTTTTATTTTCAGATTCGTGATTTCCTGGTCTTAACACAAAAAAAACACAAAAAACACAAATTAAAACAAATAAATAGTTAAATAAATAGTTACATAAAAAAATGATTATTGCGTATTTTTTTCAAAAGTTTCCATGAAGCCATATAAAAATTTACAAGATACATGTAAAATATACATGAATCTTGTAAAGTTTTACATTTTCCATGTAATAATATAAATAGTCTACAAGCATCCTGTAAAATTTTACAAGATATATGTAAAATCTACATGTGTCTTGTAAAGTTTTACATTTTCCATGTAATAATAACAAAAATCTACATGTATCCTGTAAAAAATTTACAAGATACATGTAAAATCTACATGTGTCTTGTAAAGTTTTACATTTTCCATGTAATAATATAATTAGTCTGCATGCATCCTGTAAAATTTTACAAGATATATGTAAAATCTACATGTATCTTGTAAAGTTTTACATTTTCCATGTAATAATAACAAAAATCTACATGTATCCTGTAAAATTTTACAAGATACATGTAAAATCTACATTTATCCTGTAAAATATTACAAGATATCCTGTAAAATTTTACAGGATACATCTAAAATCCTCATGTATCCTGTAAATTTTTAAATTTTGCATGTATTTTTTTTTTATTTCTATGTATATTTTTTTACATTCTTGCATGTAATTTCTTTTTTACCAGGATAATGCTAGGGTCATTTGGTGACCCAGGATTATCCTGGTAAATTTTTTTTACTGTGTACTCACAACGGATGCGTCGAAGGTGGCTATTTCTGCTGTATTGTCACAGGGTAATCTGGCCCGTCAAACAATTTGCGTCTGTCAAATGCTCAAATTTTATTATTCTTATATATTTAGAAATTAACTTTTTTATTTTTTTCCGAACCGGGCCATAAGTCATCGACCGGCGACGCAGCACAGATCGTTATTCAGTGCAGTGCATTTTTTGCAGTGCTCAATCATCGACAGCGTTTTGAATTATTATTTTTTATTGAATAATAAATAAATAAAGCCATTGATATATTTGTATTCAATATATTATATATAGACATTCATTATGATGAAATATAAAAACATTTTGAACGTTTCTAATAAAAAAAACATTTAAGCGAAGGATTGCACCAAGTAAAATTACAATACGTACATGCATTAATAGTCAACAATTCACCGAACAAATAATCAATAATAATAACGAATCGTGCAATGAAGAAATTGTATCGAATGATGGTATGAATTCCGATGTATCATCAGCGGTATCTGATATTATTGAAGACATAGTAAAAGATTTTTTGACCAAGTGGATTGTAATGTGACAGCTAGTACCACGTTAATATCCCCTCGCAAACGGGAACGCCACCTGCCATTTCAACACAACAACTGCTTATAGCATCGGGCAGCACCTTTGTACGCCATGGTTGTGAGCGCGTTCCAGATGCTGACAGCCAATAGGACCAAGGCAAGTATTGATGTTTTTCCAGGCTCTTAATCAGTTAAAGACATCTGAATCCATTCCATATGAGCTTAGAAGACACACGAGTAAACTAAGTTTTTGATTTAAATATATAAATTGTATTGTGAAAAATAAATATTGTGTTCTTTTTCATTTTAAAGAAGTGGGCTACATTTATTTTGTAGTAGGCAAGTTTGCTATTTGCACTTCAGTGTTTTTGTGGTTTACAGTGCGGACATACCGAACGCCGTCAGGTTTTATAACCGCTCGTAGAATCTGATAGCGGTATACATCGAAAACAGAAAAAAAGAGAACCGTTGGATTTCTGTGCTCCGTCTGAGCATACGTCGAGACGAATTTCCCATCCCTACGTTGTCACTTAACTGGCGATGGCAAGGTCTTTACCGTGGAAGGCGTCATAGAGACCACCGACGAAGCGTGGGATCTGCACCAACTGGTCCTCAAGCCGCTGGTTGTAGCTGCAAATAATATATCTATTGTGGACATAACTCCAATGCTACCCCATGTGAACACATCTTTGTCCCGATTAACTGGCATCCCTTACAACCTGACAAAATTGAACGATGCAATTGTCGCTAATAAGTTTACATTTGACGACTTAGTCCTGTCCAACTCTCAACGAACTAAGATAATAATACCCGATTGGAAGTCTAGTATAACAAAGGATGTGAGTAAAAATTAATTCAGATATGTCATCAGTAATGGAACGTCTTGTAATTATGGAGAAGTCTAGCCCATCAATCCAAACTTGTCGACTTAAAGCTTTCACTAGATGACTCAATGTATTTGCTGTAAGTAAGTAAGTAAGTAAGTAAGTAAGTAAGTAAGTAAGTAAGTAAGTAAGTAAGTAAGTAAGTAAGTAAGTAAGAGTGTAAAAATCTCAAAAATCTTAAATTCAATGATGCAGTTAATTTTTCTTAAAAGATACAAAATAAAATACATATAACGGTTTCAACTATTTTTTATACTTTACTCACCGCAGAGCTTTCCATAAAGCTCTTTGAAGTCAGTGAAAGTAAAACAAGGGATTAGGTATTTTTTTTTAAATGTGTATTATTTTTTTAGAACATAAAAAAATAAAAATTAAACTCAATTAAATAACTCATTTACATTTTCAACAAAATCTGCCTATTTTGAAAGTATTTGCGTACCAATGCAATACACGCTGTCGCGTCCTCTACGCTACTGTGTCCCTTGTTGCCGGTTTGAATGCGCCTTTGTAGGAATTTCTCGGCGAGCGTGCGCAGAGCCTTCTTAAACGGTGGTCCACGGTTGTGCGGATACAAAATCGATGTGTCCACCACCACGTCGTGTATTATCTTCATCACCGTCAGATCGCTCTCCAGACTATGTCCAATTAAAATGGTGCCAGCATGAAACAGCTTCTTAAGGTCCTCATTAACCTGTGCCGTTGACACAACATCACTGCCAGACATCATAGCTTCCGTGATTCCAGAGTGCATCGTATTGTAGTCGTACACAAATGTGTCCGGTCGGACTACTTTATCGTACACCACCTGTTCGTCAAAATTGACTATCGTTATGCGTGCCAATTCGCGACCCTTAACAGAGTACACCATTTCGCAGTCCAACGCAAAAACATCATCTCGCAGATTTGGCCGATAGCTGGGGTCAGCGTGCGGAGGCAGTTTTATGAATCCCTTAATGTTGTCCATGTCCTTGAACGTGTCCAGTGCAACGTGCCACCTAGATGTTGTACACGGTGCACATCCATCGCGTCCGCCACAGCAAATGTGCACACTCATCCGGTTTTGATTAAATCGGGATCTGAATGGATGATGTAGACACGCATCGTTAACACCTTCCAAGCTCGTGTACATTGTAAACTGCTTGGCACATTTGTCACATTTGTAGACGTTCTCCTTGGTGGAGTCAGTTCGATAAATCGAGTAAAGACATGCAGAATTGGGCTGCACACCGGTACGAGGGTATCCGTTTGTTTTTAGTTGCTGCTCGGTCAGACGCTTTGCGAAAATGGCTTCGTAGGCTTTCTCTGCTTGTTTTATTTCTTGGGGCATTTTGTTTTTTCTTCGATTTTTGATTATGTTCTATTTAATTGATATGGATTCGTGTTGCTGATTCAAGCAATGGCGATGTACTTATGAACAATTTTCATTTTGCTAGTTTTTATTTATTTTTTCAAAGACTACTGAAATACATAAAAAAAACTTTTTAGATTGAGTGTTTCTTTTTCAGTTTTTCTAGGTGCATTTTTAAAGAAGGTAATACGATTTATATATTTTTGATTTTATTTGGTAGAACCTATAAAAAGTTTTTTTTTTAATTTTGATTATATTTTTTTTTAGAGATGGACAATAAACTGATAAAAATGACGATGAAATTGTGCAATTTTAAAGGAAACTTGAATATATATATTTAAAAAAATGATAAATAACTTATATGACCACCAATAACTTTGATTTCCCACCTTCGGTTTTAAAGTTATTCCAAAAAAAGTTTAAGTGTTAATTTCTAGTTAGCACCCGCCAAATTGTTTTTTTTTGCAGCATTCGATTGACTATTTTTTGACCACAAAGGACCACCACAAAGTTTGATTGACCAAGTTCAATTGTGGTCAAAAAGTGGCCAATCAAATAACGCAAAAAAATTCAGGTTTTTGTATTTGCGGGGGTTAAAACGTAAAAACGTGAAACTAATGTTTTTTGTGGTCATTCGATTGAATACTATTTAAATTTAATCGAATTTCACAAAGAATGATTTTGTCAATTAGGGGGCATGCAAAAGTGATATAAACCCTTTAACCTTTTTTCGGAATAACTTTTAAACCGACGATTTTCAATCAAAGTTGTTGATGGTCATTTGTGGTAAAAACATGTCAATCGAATGCCGCAAGAAAATAATCGTGGATTTCTATTTGGGGGGCGAGAACATGAAAACATTAAGTTGGCACCCGAATTTATTTTTGGAATAACATTTTAACCGAGGGTGATTTATCAAAGTTATTAATGATCTATTGTGGTCAAAAAATGGTCAATTGTATGCCTAAAGAAACATTTTTTTCCCATTAGAAAAGAAAGATCGTCAATAAAAATGGAGACAAGTAGGACCAATTTCGACCAAAATGATCCTTAATGTTTTTTTTCTTTCTCTAGGATTTTGGAAACTGCCGGTAGAGCTAATGTGTCAAGAACTTGGAAACGAAGAGGACATTAAAGAATAATTGTTAATATTAATCAGGTAGGCTATTTTCGGATGCAAATTGGAATCTTGTGTAGACCAACAGATTCGGATATTATTTTAAAAATCGCAAGGATAATTTCTGGTAGTAAGATAAACTCAAAGGTAAGTAAATTTTGAATGGATTGTGAATTTGTTGTAAGGTTTGTAGAAGGTGATGCTGCAGGAACTGATGAAACAAGATTGCTATTAAAAGTGTTATTAACAAATGGAGGGATAGTCTTATTAATGGATAAAATGGCAATATTTTTAAAATTACAGTGGATAGAGATAACAATAGTTGCTTCGCTATGCGTGTTGCTTGCGTGGCTAAATTTCGAAGCTATGCTTAAGCTCAGAGATATTTTCAGTTCAGTTTAGTCTTTTTTCCAGGCTAATTTGGCTAAATCCCTGGGTAACAGTTAACTTTGTGATGTTATTGTTAAACCATCTTTTGGGACACAATTAATTTGATATGGCGGAGCATGTGTTTCGAGAAGCGTTATTAAGTTAGGTTCAAGAGTTTCAACCATTTTATTTACATCAGTCACATAGAAGAAGTGAAGCAAGCAAGTAGGTTATCAGAATTTATTAATTTAAGATTACGCCTTAAACAAGGTTTAAAACTAATTGTGAATCTGTATACATGAACCTTCCTATTAAAATGCCGTGCCTGGATAGGCGGCTATCGAGCTGGGGTTTTTGTTGCTAAGTTTTCTGGTGGGATTTGTAAACAATATATCGATAAGGGATGTGACAGTAGAGTAAAAAGGGGATGGAAAGTTGAACAATATTTCTTTAGAGAATACTGTGTAAAAGTGTTTAAAAGTGTGAAGTCTGATTAGAAAGTTTGTGGCCTAAGATACTCTCATTGAAATCTCCAACAACTATGATCTCTGGGTATCGTGGGACGATTTCTACAGTCATGATTAAACTTAATTCCTGATTAAAATCCTCGAATAACAAAAAAATAATAATTTCGCACTTTCGCTGATTAACAAATCTTTGATTTTTTTAATCAATTGATTTATATTGATTTCCATATATTCATTTCCAAACTATTTTTACAAAAAACATTTTTCACAGAATTCGCAAAACAGACGAGAAGAAAACATCAAATATACTATAATTTATAATATACAATTTAAAAAAAAGTTTAATTGTATCATATTTTAGTTTTGATTTGTTTTTGTAATAAAAAATAAACAAATATTATTGTTATTATTATGTGTATGTGTTTGTCAAAAATGGTCAAAGATGTCCTAAAGACGTCCGTCTGATACCGTCTTGATACGGTACTTTTAATACCAACGTTGTAAAAAACCTGGAAAAATAGGTCTTAAAACATGGGCAAACACGCCTTATAGACGTCTTTTAGACGAAAGATTTCACGCTTCTAGATACCGTTTTGAGACCTAGGTCTAAATACCGTTTTGAGACCTTTTTTTGCTGCTTGGGCTTTGCATCTGATTGTTTGATACTTTAACGCCATTCTAAATAAATATATAAGTTTCGCGTGTCTGTGATCTTGCTTGCTTAGACAGATTCTTATGCGGCCTAATTAATCAACTTCCTGTCATCCATTTGAGCTGAAATTCGGCCCATGGACTTGTTGCCGATGACAATGCATTCTATTTTCCCCTACCTCTCATTATGGGGTGACCAAAAATGGTCAAAACCCCTAATTAGGCGAAAGGGGTAAAACTTTAAAAGGCAATAGATTAAAAATTTTCGAAAAAAATATTTGCTTCTATACATTTAACCGTTTGCTGCTCAAATAAAGTTAGGGGTGGTCAAAAATAGTTTCATATGCCAAGAAAAAAGGAGTTGAGAATTTATATGAAAAACATTGTTTTTTTAGGATTGATTATTATTAGAATTATATATTAACAAAAGGAATTCATATTACTTTTTTCTGTTAGTATTATGTCCTTGTACTTTTGTGTAATTAGCCTTTGACCTATTCAAAATTTCCGCAATTTGTCAAAATCGATAACCAGAGACTTAATCACTGATTTGTTATTATCTCTGATTAAATCTGTGATCAAAAGTGAAGATATAGATTTTTTATCAGGTAATTATCTACCTCTGATGATCACCTAATCGTCCTAATAGCTAATCAGTAATTATCCAAAATTCAATCAGGACTAAATAAATGGGCTTTTAGTGTGTACATTGTTGAAAGCGCTGGCAACCTTTGTAGACATAAAACAAAGGTTGCCAGTGTGAATTGCTTTGACTCCATGGATCTTTCAATTGTTCTGATAACCGAGTGGAGGACAGAGTCAGTAGACTACATTTGTTAGGATTGTCTCTAATGTATATCTCTAAGATCCTCTCCAGACTATTGGGGAGAAATGAAGCTAGACTAATAGGTCTATAATCCTCTGGGAACGAGTGATGAATTTTTCCTGCTATAGGTATAAATACAACGTTCGATGTCTTCCAAATGATGGGTACACCAGAACACACACGAAATGATGATGAACGGATATTTTGAAACTTTTCATATTGTTTACGATGAGTGAGGAACGGATTGACCTAGCTATGTAGTGATGAATGAATTCGTACCATCTTATGTTTTTTTTTAATAATACTCTGTGATTTAATCTGTTTTGAAGCCTTCTGCATCTTCGATGACTCTGATGGCATGGTTAGTAAATTCGACAAGATTGGTTGAAGTTGATCGACCTGCCAAAAAACCTTGTTGTCTCGGCGAAATTGTACGTTTTGAAGCTTCTGACAAGATATCATAAACCATTGACTCAAACAGCTTAATATAGTTGGTAAAATCGCTATACCACTATTGTTCAATTCTCAGGAAAAATCTCTGAGATTACGTCACAGGCTGGCTGTGCATTAATCTCAAGAGACATAATCTCAGGATCCTGAGTTAAAGTCTCTTGAGATTAATGCACATATGGCTTGTGACATAATTTCAGGATCGTGAGATTATGTCACAGGACACTTGTGACATAATCTCAGGTTTTTTTTGAGATAAAGTCTCTTGAGAATAATGCATATTTGTGCTGTGTCATAATCTCACGATCCTGAGATTAATGCACAGGCAGCTTGTGACATAATCTCAGGAAAATATATGGCTAAACTGCTGTATATATTTAATTTAAGTAATTTAATTATTGCAACTGAACCAATAATATTTTTGACACAAAAATAATTTTATAAAATGTTTTAAGGTTAACATTGACGATCCATACTTTTACATTCTTCGCCAATTCAAAAATTTAAGGGTACCTATTTTTTACATGTACCGCAGCTAACAGAAATAATCATGTGTAATCTTCAAATTCGCCATATGTAAAATATTTATTATGGTACATATTTCACATGTATAAGAATGATGATAAGGTACTATATTTTAGTGACCGTGTGAATCTATAGCGAACCTTAAGCCAATATAAATACTTTTTTACTAGTTTTAACCTGGTCTAAATTGACCAGTTGTGCTACGGTAAAAAGTAACGGCTGTGAAACTAATAAAGTAACAATTTCGTTGCAATCTAACGCTTCTACAGTCATTAATATAGCCAGTGGCGGCTCCTTTTTAGAGGCAACCTGGGACAATGTCCCAGTTCTTTTTTGACCGTAAAAGTGTATGTTTTATTGGTTTAGTAGTATTAAAATATAAAAATACCTCAGTAGTAATAATAATATAATAATAATAATATTGTAAAGTAAAATCATATAGAGAACATTTTTATGCTACTATACGAGGGGCACTACTTATATTTCTGGCATATGGCACTACTAGTGTTGCCATGTGTAAACGATCACGTCCACTAAAAA